>MDKF010125065.1:0-37116 GCA_026770625.1 Nicotiana glauca
ACATACAATGCAAAACTATTTTATTTTGAATTTTTGGGAATAATTCTCATATAGGGCAAAAATCACGTGCTCACAACACCCATAAATATGTATATTGTTATACAAAGTTTCAAAAAGTTTATGATAAATGTTAATAGTTTACACTTTTAATATAGTTCTTTACCTTTACATTCTAGTTTGATTGGTAGTTTTTTTTGTTTAATGTAAGAATCCATTTCATGTTAAAAATAACATATTTTTAATTGAGTCCTTAAATTATTCATCACTATTTCATTCAATTATCATCAATATATCTTGGTAAATAATAGATTTCTCAAAGTGCAATTGATTTGATAGTGTTATATTGAAAATGTGATCGTTGGAATATGTGTTTGGTAGTGTGTGTCTTATATTTAAGAAAAAACCGACAAATAACCGAAAAAATAAAGACATAAACCGAATCGAAAAAAACCGATTTAATTAGTTTGATTTGATTCTAATATTTTAAACACCAACTTACTTGGTTTGATTTCTTTTTAGAGAAAACCGGATCAAACCGAACAACACCCCTATTCACAAAACCACACCCTTTTTCTGGATATATACTTTCTCGATTTGAGTTCATGTGATGTTATTTTTTTGGTCGTTAAAAAGATACAGTTTTGCATTTAAGAGTATTTAATATTAAACTTTTTTATTCTATATTTTATATTCACACAAATATTAAGACTTAACAAACATTTAAGCTGTTTTACTATCACATAAATATTATAATAAATTTTAAGATTACAAATTAAAAAAAGGGAAAAGGCCTAATTACCCCCTGTCCTATATCCAAAGTTCCAACTACACACTTTTTCTATATGGGAATCCTAGTACCCCCCCTAAACTATCACGGGAATCCTATTACCCTCCTAAACTATTTTTTACCTTAATATTTTGCACCTTTTGTGCTAATCCAGCTCAGCACGGGTTCCGGTCGAGCTCAGCACGGATTTCGGTCCAGCTCAGCACAAAAAGTGCAAAATATTAAGGTAAAAAATAGTTTAGGGGGGTAATAGGATTCCCGTGATAGGTTAGGGGGTAATAGAATTCCCGTATAGAAAAGGTGTATAGTTGAAACTTTGGGTATAAGATAGGGGGGTAATTAGACATTTTTCCTTAAAAAAATATTTTATTTTTCTTAAATTTACCGTTTTGATTCAAACTGTGTGATATAAATTAAAATGAAGAAAATACTTAATATATTCGTAAATCTTTAGTTATTTAACCTCTACTTTATCAGGTTAAAGATAAAAGGGTTAATTACACTAAACACGCATATAATATCCTCATTTTCTATTATGAAAATTCTACATTTATATTCCTTATGAGGTATACTCGTAACTAAAGTACAATTACTAAAAGACAAATTAAATTTATAAATACGAAGTTGAATATATTATTTTTTATTAATTACATTAAAAGGATGAATATTTTTATCGAAAATCTTTATTCATTAATTTGATTAAATAAAGAAAATAAATAAATTTTAAATATGCGTCTTTTGAAACTCTTAAATATGAGATGAAAATAAATTACTGAATAAAATGACTACTATTTTTATGTATTTAGCAAAATATTTTTATCTAACTATTCAAATCCTTTTATAAATGAAAATTCTATAACAAATGAAACTTTATCTAACTATGTAATTTTTTTTAAAGATAATTTTGAAGCAGAAAAAAAAACTAAAATGAGAAATTTAATAATTAAATAAAAAAAAGTTACATGTTTAAAGTGCAAGAAATTTATTACTAAAAGTTTATATATCTTATTCATTAGTTTATGTTTATTTTCTATTTTTCAGTAAACGAAAGACACATGTTCAAAAATATAATTTTTTTCATTAGAGAGATGAATAAAAAATGTCAACAAAAAAGTTTATCTTTTTGTTTGTAGTTCATAAAAATAAATACGTAAAAAAGATTTATTTATAATTTTAGTTTATCTTATAATAATTATATACTAATATACTTATTTATGGATACAACTGATAGTAGCTATATAGAAACTATTTGCAATCTAAATGAACTATACTTTATTGTTGTTTTAAATACAAAATGATAACAAATACTCTAATTAAAATTCTTATGCTTTGCAGGGACTAATCCAAGTTGTAAAGATACTATGGAGTGTTTTGGAGTCAATAACGTGGATATAAGGACAGTCGAGAAGAACCCAAATGAGAATAAATAAGAGAAAGGCAAAGGATGACTGGACAAGAGCTCACCACGACCGCGATCGTCAGCAGCTGGAACGCGGTGAGCCAAACGAGTGAGGCATAACTGATGCATTTCACCGCGGTCGCACCGTGTTCGACTTTGGAATTACCCAGAAATTTAGGGACTTAAGTGTAAATCGTGGAAAACTTATCCTAACCCATTATAAACTCAACAAAATCGCCCAGGCAAAGGGGAAGCTTGTTTTTAGACTGAATTGGAGGCAAGAACAAGTGTGAGAAGATCAAGACACCATTAGAATTTTTTTAAATCTTCTTCTTGTTATCATTATTTGCGAATTATGAATAATTTTATGGTTTTATCTTTCTTTACTATGAGTAGCTAATTATTTAGTCTAGGGCTTTGATAGAACCTGTTTAGGGATGAACTTCTTGTTGTGTTAATATAGATTGCCCAGTTTAATCTCTATTTGTTCAACTACGTTCTTGTTGTAGTTAATTGATAAGATCCTCAATTAGTTGTACCTATTTAATGTGTATTACTCGGGAGAGAGTACATATTTAGGTAGTTGTTGAACAACACCACTCCCAAAGTATATGAGGAATCAATAACCGAGGGTTTAAATGTAGAATTAGGGATAATGAAACCTTGGGTGCGATCTAAGTGAGATTTAAGAAAAGCCAGCTAGCGTAACTCGGGAGAGTACATCTAGTAAATTATCGTAATTACTCAGGAGAGATTTACGGTAGTAAGAGTGCTCATGATCGATAGATACAATTAGGCAAATCTATGAGAAACATAACAGGAAGGGATTCCATCAATAGGGGAAATCACAACCTTAGATCCTTCTCTTATTTGTTTAAAACTCAGTCATAGTTAGCTTTTAGTTTACTTAATTTTATTTAATTATAGTTAGTAAAAGTATCACCAAGTATTATTCAAAATATCTGGAAAGTTGATTACACAAAATTCAGTGAGTCTAACAAAAGTAATTGGTAGGTTGATTCCCTGTTGGATTCGACTCTGGGCTAAATACCCGGATTATATTTGCAGTGATCGCTTGTCCTTTTTATGATGCATAGTTGGCGCGATTAAATTTTGGCACTATTGCCGGGGAATTAACGGTGTTATCTTACAATTGAAATAAATACAAAAATTCTTAGTGTAGTAAGTTTTCTTTATTTTCAATCCATACATTAAAATTTTTAATATTTGTTAACTTGGTTGTACAGGTGCATGCCTAGAAACTCATCGAGAATTGATGAAGTATTTGAAGCATTATCAGATGCCGAAAAAGTTTTCAAGGACTTGAATCGGGCCAACTGGAAAAAACAACAATCAACTGAACAACTTGAACCAGACATGGGGGATCACGAGGTAGATCCGGATGCGCAGGTAGTGGAGCCTCTTGTGCCAAAGGATCCTCTATATGACTGGGCGCAACCCACATCAGAGAACTTGTCCACAACGATATTAGTCCCACAGATACATGCCGAATCTTTTCAAATAACTAACAACATGTTGCACTTGTTGCAAAACAAGAGACTATTTTTGGGGGTCATATATTGAAGATCCTCAACAGCACTTGAAGAATTTTCCGTCAATCTGCAAAGCTCAAAGGCAGCCCAACATAACTCAGGAAGCAATAAAGTTGTTGTTTTTTCCATTCTCAGTGACAGTAGCTACCCAGACTTGACTAAATTCACTCCCTATTAATTCCATCACGAGTTGGGAGGAGTTAGTCAAACAATTTGTGAATAAGTTTCATCCGCCCGGCAAATTGATGATTTTGAGCTTCAGACAGAAACCAATGGAAACATTGCAGGAAACATGGGAACGATTCAAAAGGATATTGGTTATATGTCCGCACCACGGTATTTCAGAGCAGATTTTAGGCCAATGGTTTTACATGGGTCTGACAGATAGCGTGAAGGCTAATGTTGATGCTTCAGCTGGCGGAGCATTCTTGAGCAAATCATGAAGAGAAAGCCAGATCCTGGCTGACAAGATGGCAAAGAATTCAGGGTGGACAACCAGGAATGCACCTATCACTCCAGTAGTTCACTCAGTGCCCCTGGATCCAGCCAACACTCTTGCTGAAAATATGGCCACCTTAATGACACAAATGAGCATACTCACCAAAAAGGTGGAAGAGTTAGGGCAGAAGTAGCAGGTGCACACTGTAGATACAACCAATGGGGGCTTATGCACATCTTGCATTAGTCAGCCAATTGGTGTTCAGTGGAATGCAGAAAGTGATCATCATCATTACCTTAAGGACATGAATTATGTGTCAAATTATGGGGGTCAGAGACAGGGTGGTCAGAATTGGGGCCAATAGAATCAGCCATACATGCTAGTCTAGCCATAACACAACAATGGAAATACAGGAGCTATGCGACCTCACAATATTGTGGAGCCCTACCAAAGTCCACAAGGATACAATAACAAAAATCAACAGCAGATTTATAATCCTCCTCAGCAGCAACACGGTGGGAGACAAGAAGATGGGTTTGCTAGACTCGAGGAAATGATGCAGCAGTTTATTGGGTCAAATGCGAAAATGATTGAAATAGTATATTCACACGAGTCAACAATAAAGAATATTGAAGAGAAAATGGGCCAGATCTTGATGTCTTTAAATAATCGTCCTCATAGGACATTGCCTGCACATATTTAGGTAAATCCAAAAGATCAAGGCCCGAAATAGCTGATGTTAGTGAGTCTACATAATGGCAGAGAGCTAGACCTAGAGCAAGAGAGGGCTCAAGAAAGCAGATAGGCAGAGACACTTGTACTAGTGCCCATTGAGCTAGACGACTCAACAAAACTGACAGAGGTGACAGCACAACCTGCCTAGGAAGAAGCCAACACACAGATTGAGTATGAGAAAAAAGTTGAGACATCCCAGGAACCGGTAGTTGAGGTGGTGTTTGACAAATAGAAAACCCAAATCAGTGGGAATAAGACACCCCAGCACCATTCCCACAGAGGCTGGCCAAATAACAGAAAGAGGAACAATACAAAAAATTCTTGGAGAGGTTTAAACAAATTTAGTAAATATTCCATTGATTGATGCTTTGAAGGAGATTCCTAGTTATGAAAAAATGATGAAGGACTTTATGTCCCAAAAATTTGACTTCCGAAACTTGGTCGTAGTGACTCTAACTCAGACCTGCAGTGCTGTGGTGACTAGACCAGTTGCTAAAAAGTTGTCTGATCCAGGGAGTTTAATAATTTCCTGCACCATTGGTAACTCTGCATTTGCCAAGGCACTCTGTGATTTAGGGGCTAGCATAAATCTTATGTCCCTAGCGATCTATAAGAGGATGGGGATTGGAAGAGCGAGACCCACGTCTATATTGTTTCATTTGGCTGACAGAACTATGAAAAAACCCTCAGGTATTTTGGATGACGTGTTGATACAGGTAGGAAAATTTGTGTTCCCTACAGATTTTGTGATTCTGGATTGTGGAGTGGTTGAAGAAATTCCCATAATTTTAGGAAGGTCGTTCTTGGCCACAAGGAGATCCCTCATTGATTGTGAAACTGGGGAGCTCAAGATGAGGTTGAACGATACGGAGATAACATTCAACGTGCAGAAATTTATGAGGAAACCAAGTGAATTTGCAAATTGTTCTCTTATTGATATCGTGGATATAATCGTGGAAAGGGATTATGAGACATTGACTATTGAGGATCCTCTTGCTGCATGTCTTATGAATTTAGATAAGGTGAATGGGGTAGAATTGGCAGAATGGGTGCTGGCTCCAGAGGGCAGAGGGTTTTGCGTGAGATCACTTGAATTTGAGCCCCTGCACTTAGAAAAAGAGATAAATTTCTCCAACCAAGCCATCCATAGAAGAACCACCAAAGCTAGAGTTGAAGCCACTGCCTGCCGATCTCTGGTATGTTGTAAGGCCCCGAAAAATTTACCTAAATAATTTAGGATTTCGTGGTGCTACGTGGGCTAATTATAATATTTTGTGTGCTATTAACATAGTGGGCATTAATTGGACTTGGTAAATAAGTGTACAAATCTTATGGTAGGTAATTTGGGGCCAAGAAAGGCCTAATCCTAAGTCAAATTGGAAAATTTCATAATAGGCTAAGATTTCAAATGAGTTTGCAAAAGTCCTCACTTTGAACAATCATATCTAAATATATATAAGGTTTTATGTGATGAAAAATCTATCATATGAAATATCTTTGGATCTGTTTTCTAATGTTACAAACCGTTCATCATTTGGACATTCCTACACAAAGTTATGATCAAATTACCAAAGGCTGGAAAAATGCGATCATGTGTCAGATATGCGATCACAAAAAATGATTATGTCGTCCGCATAACCTATCTGCGATCGCAAATATGGTCACAAATTGGACCATTGTAGCCCAATTTTGGGCACCGAGTTTTGCAACGCGTTTGAAGCCAACATACCCATTTTGCGGTCCATTATGCAACCGCAGACCCGAATTCGGAGGGTTAATCTTCTTATTTTCACGACCCTTACCCATTTTAATATATAGGCTTTTGGGTTCATTTTGGGGTGATTTCATGAGCATTCTAGAGAGAGGTGAGAGCATTTTAGAGGAAGGAGGAACCCAACATTCAAATCATCCAATCTTGTATCAATCTTCAAGAATCAAAGAACCCAATCACAAGTTCTTCCTCTAAGAGGTAAGGATCTATACATTAGACTTTAATTTCGAGTTTTGGGTATAAGATGGGATTATTTAGGTATGATTCTTGGGTGTAATATCATTGCACATGCATGTACAAATTCGATTTGTGGGAAGATTGTTGGAGATAAACAAGTAAAGATTGGGTTGGGGAATGAAGGAAACCTTGTGAAAGATATTTGAAATCAAGATGCTCAACTAGTATTTGATAAAATGCTCAAATGAGCTAAAATCATGAATATCTTCCGAATTTATGTTCAATTTTGTTATGTCTCAAAGTAGATTGGGATTGCTAGAATTTCCGGAACGTCGTAGTAACTTAAGGAAAGCTTAAACAAGGTATGTGTGGATAAAACCTTCTATTCCTAGAAATTGAGCTCCCACGGTATCCGTGTAAAATTGTAAGCCCGAAATTTGATTGATGTAGTATTTGTTATTTCAAAGGAATTAGTGTTGCAAGAATATATGTGATATGTGTGTCCAAATATGTTCAACATGCTATTCTTGATAAATTGGTGATATGTGAAGAACGTGAACTATATGCTAAATTGCCTAGATTTGAAGTCAAGTTTAAATAGTGATTATTATGCTAAATCATGTGAATTTCTCTCTCTATACTTACAACTTGAACTATTATTGTATGTGCCAATTATCTTAAATTGAATGCTTAATGTTGAATGTGAAAGAGATGTGGAATGTGAGTTGTGAAATGTGGCCTAGTGCACAGTAAGATGTGATAATTATGGCCCTAAGTGCCTATGAATTGATATATGTTAAGTAAATATTGAAATGAAATAAGGGTAACGTCTTGTAAGATGGCTTAGCCGATCGGGCCGTAATCGGATGCCATGTTATACACTCATGGTGGTAATATATTAATAATTGAAACTGAAAAGTGAGAATGAAATAAGGGTAACATCTTAGCCGATCTAGCCGTGATCAGACTCCGCTCAAGGAAGCGGTGGCATTGTGAATGATGATGAATAGTATTAAATGCCCCAAACTAAAAGATATGGAAAAATAACTTGAAAGTTGTATGATTCTTTTATTTGATAATGTGGCGATCGTTTAAAGTGTTGAGTTATACTTGTGATTTCTTATTCTTGTATGAAAGTTATTTCTAACTAGATGGTGTTTAGTTATACATACTAGTGCTATTCGATGGCACTAACGTCCTTTTTGCCGGGGGCTATAGCAGGCAGTGTTGGTCGTAGCTAGTGCCGCATCATCCTTTCAGCTGACTTGGTGAGCCCCACTTCGTTTTGGGGTCTTGTTTTATCTGTTTATCATGTACTTTGTATTTGGGGTATAGTCGGAGCCTTGTGTCACACCCCAACCTCGGGAGGCGTGACCGGTGCTCAATCAAGTGAACCCGACTGAGCAAGCCTTACCGAACACTTTCTACCCCAACTTAATATGAATGTTGAACTCATGCCTTTGATTAATTTGAACGATAATACACGGTGTATACAACATTACTGGTTCATTTCATATCACAAATATTTACCGTTCATAAGCTAGCTTCATGGATTCTATTATAGTTACGGCTTAAGGAGATCACAAGTTTAGGATCACAACATATACATATAATGGACTCCCCGAACCCCCGTACATAACCCACATTAGTGTCTTTGGAGCCTCTAAGGATACAATAGATAAGCATGACTATGCCGGCAACAAGGCCCCGGCTATACCTCAAAAGTGAAAAGCTGTAATAACAAAGATACACCATATAGCCCTATGGAAGAATAAGGGGCTCACCGAGACTTCGAGTAGATGAACGCTCCGCTACACAGGGTCGGTACTGTCCGCTATGGAGCCACCTACAATCATAACACGAATGTAGCGCCCCCAACAAAAGGGACGTCAATACATTTGAATTGTACTGGCATGTATAATTGATCACCATTTTACTAGAAAGAACTATCAAATAGATACAAGCAATTAATACAGGCAAAATCAAAGAAATAATTCATATAATTCTTCATACAATTTCCATAACACAGATTAGGGCAATTCTGTCACGTGTTTACCACTGTTCTCATCACCACCGCCATCTCGAGCGGAGTCCGATCATGACCCGACCGGCTAGGTCACCTCATTGGGGGTATTACTCACAACCAATATTTCATTTCCCTTATTCGAAATCCAATATCGGCACATTACAACCATGTGTGCGGCATGGTGTCCGATCACGACCCGACCGGCTAGGTCACCTCATTAGAGGTGTTACTCAATTCTCATAAGTCAACACCTTCAGATATCTATACCACACATATCAATGATAATTCAAGTTACAAATCACAGATAAATGACCACATAGCTAGCATGAATAGTTCTTTATTTCAATATTGGCTTATAGCCCAAGTAATTCAATACATAATTATACTTTTCATCATTCTCTAATTATCAAGATTTGTACATTATTCATATTGAGGCACATCCTTCACGAATATGTATAGTTATATGCAATTCAATTAATGTGTAATGACAATCAATACTCTAGCCAATTTAACTCTTACCATACCTTCACAATGACAACGGAGCTCAATTTCTAATAAAAAGGGGTTTTAGCCATACATACCTCAATAGAGTTGTTCCTTACTCTTTTACAAATTTCCAGAACTCCTAGCGCTTCAATCTATTGAGCAAGAATTTCAGATTAAATTAAGGATTCGAGACAAAACTGAAGTTCTAGCTTGGTTCGAGCATATCGTCAAACACTAAAGGTGAATTGTGATCTTAGCCCCTTTTTGTGAGGAATTTCTATCATTTTATACCCCCAATTGCCTCCTTTTTAATTTTACTACTTTCCAATACTCTATGGTGGTATGCATGCAAGGGATTCATTCTCATACCCATGAATTACTTCCCTAATGACCCCATATGGCTAAGTATACAAATATGAGCTTAGGTGATGGAGCCTTACCTCTTGGGATGAAGATTCAGGAGCCTTCACTTGATTAGTTTCAAGGATATAGCAAGATTCTAAGGAGAATTGGATGGGGGACACTTTCCACCTCTAAGACACTCTTTCTCTCTCTAAAAATCTCAGAATATCTGCTTAGAATGAGCCATAATGTCGAATATATCGATAGGGAGGTTGGGTTAAAAATTAGAAAATTGGAGCCCCGAGTGAAATATGCGATTGTATCTGCGATCGCATAATGAACATGTAGTCCGTATAATGGACCACAAAATGCCTCCCAAAAACCATACGTTCTGACTCAGTCTACGGTAATAATGCGGTCTATATTCGTGTTCTGCGGTCGCAAAGTGCACCGCAGAACTGACACTCACAAAATTCAAAGGAGAAAATGCGACGACTATGCGGTCTGCATTTCAATTATGCGACCGCATTTCGACCGCATAACTGACTTCAATTTTGACCAACATTCTGCCTCACTCTGCGACAGATATGCGGTCCGGATTTCTATTATGCGACCGCATTCTGGACCGTATTTCTTGCATTTTTCTGGAAACTTAGTCTTGACTTTTTAAGGCATTATTCAATCCAAAAAGGTTAGCGCCACGGCGATTTACTAATTTCTAACACCTGATCCTAACTTGGCACCATGGGATCCAGGTTTTTGAGTAGGGATTTCATGGGGCCTTACACCTTGTTACTGGCATTTCCATATTACAGTACTCTTCAGTTGTGTTCAGAGGCTCTGTAGACAGGTTGTGGTTAGTGTTGGGTATTGGAATTAAAGTAGAAATATTGATGTTTAGCAAAAATTTATAAAACTTGTAATATTTTGATAATTATGATTTAAGCTGCTAATGGAAATAAAATGAAAGTTGTTAATGAAATACTTACTAAGTCTGATTAATGGAGTCCATATCCTATTTATTCATGAATTAGTTTGGGTAGAATAAAACCTAACAGGCTTGTTCAGTCGGGTTTACTTGGTTGAGCGCCGGTCGTGCTCCTTGATTTTTGGGGCGTGACAAACTTGGTATCAAAGCCTAAGGTTTTAAAGTGTCCTAGGATGTCTCGGAGCCGTGTCTAGTAGAATCCTTCTTATCGGTGTGTAGACAACCACGTCTATAAGCTGGAGGGTATTCAGACATTTAGGAATTTCACTATTCTTTAATACTCCAATCGTGCGATAGAGCTCATGTCGGGGAGTTAGTTTTCTATCCAAGCCTTACACTCAAAATGAGTAATCATGATACCATAATACGTGAACTTGAAGCCATTAGGGGGGAGTTATCCCACCATTGAGCCCGAGGGGATTGCCCAAGGACTTATTAGGAGAATGTATTGAGCTGTGGAGGGATTGGTAGAACCTATCGCTAAGAAGGGAGTGTCCTTGTCCCTATTGATGTCACTACACCACCAGATAATGTATTATATTGGTATGTTACCAATGTGCATTAGGGATGTGCAGTCGAGGGGCATCGATTATGTTATTGCCATATCAACCTAAGGTCACCAAGTAAGTTGCTACTTAGCAAAACCAACGTACTCTTGTTGTATATGTACATCCATATTAAAGAGTCCTCATAAACATGATCTTAATAAGATGTGAGTCACAAAGACTTGTGTGTACCTACTCCTTGAAGGAGCCGTATTGTTCGTGAATCCACTCCATCAAAAATTCTCTTCTTTACATCCTCTTGTGGAATTAAGTTCTATAAATACGTCCTTGAATGGAGTTATAACTCTAGGATTAATGATTCCCACTTTCTTTCCTAAATTCTCTACAAGGGACTATATCCGATTAATTTTTTACAGAAAATTTTATTTAAATGGACGACATCTGCCCACTTGTGCCTATTCATGCACTACCGTAAAGTTTACCTATATGGTGTCAAGTTTCATGTAAGGCATCCCAGTGTTGCGATCCTTCTCGAGTCACTCGTTTACTCACTTGTGTATATGGATTCTATGGTTTGAATAATCACTCTACTCTCTTGCGAGTATCATCATGAAAGCTTTTCAATGTCTAGTAACATAAGAGCATAACTTAACACCTATCACATGAGTGCATCGAAATGGTCACCATGTGCATAAAGTCTCTCTGAAAATTTAGATCCTCACATCCCCGTCATAGGAATATCTTGTGTTTCCATCTTAGTATACCTTTCGTGTCCACTTAGGGCATCCTGCAGTAAGTACCTCACTTTGTTCCTAATATTGTCGTTGTCCGTGACATGATCGCGTATTGCAGTTCGGAGTTAATATAGCAGAAGCATGTCTAGCTCATAACAAATATTTATTTCCTCTCTACACCTCCACAACATGTGTTAATTGTGTTCCTTAGTTAGTAAATTCATTGTGCTAGTTTCCCAATACTTGTTTGATAACCATAAGAGAACATATCCTTCTATGTGTCATTATAACACTTCCATTCTTACAAGGACCCTTACTAGGCTCTCCGTTAAGATCAAGCGCACCTTTGGAGGTTATCATAGCACAGCGCTTGTTTCTCCTATTTTCTGTCTTTCATTAGCATATAGGTACTTCTCAAGTCAAAATCCATAGAGAACTCATTATGAACATGTGCAAACTTTCCATGATTATTTTATACTATCTCATTGGGTTCCAACCTTACTTCAAGTTCATCAAAGGTTGATAGCATGCCGCAATTGCTGAGATTGAATGATCACCTTTCGATATGGATTATCTACACATGTGCTAGTCCAACAATCTGCTTATCAGTCTAACTCTCGCCTTTTGGTTTTGGGTTGACCAAGAAGCAATACACCTAGTAACACATTCATATGCCAAAGCTTCTCTCTCAGTCAAGTCTTATAGCATCTCCCAATTTGGTTTGGAATAGTTGGTTGTGTAGAAGTGTGTTGTAGTGCTTCCTTGTAAAGTAGAGTCGCTAACCATAATTGGATTTTTGAATTCTGGAGTTATACATCACATGACTATATAAAGAGATCTTTTTTTAAAAAAATGTGTAGCTTCTCGTAATCGCTTTATAGTACCACCATTCCTAGTGGTTACAATGTAAAGGTTACTTCCATAAGGCTCTCTCACTTTATTTTAATTTGTGTTGCATCATGTGTTGTTCACCCGTAATCTTCAATACGATAATATCCCAATGTCTCGACTAGTTATACAACTATATGAATTGATTTAACTAACCTCACTTTTATGTACTCTACAAGCGCCTTGAGAGTGGACAAATTTTCCCTTTTCTACAAGACTTCTAATGTCTTCAACTCTATTTAAGATTGTTGATTCCAAGCAGTACTCCTAGTTGTGCTGCCTTACTATCTATTTTCATTTGATAACTCTTCTCGTGAATCTATTTCATTCCTTATGGCGTCAAGGGACGGGGTATGTTCCTTTTGTTAGAATAAAAAGATATTGCTCGCACTCCTTATGAGATGCTCTCCTAAACAATCATATACCTGCTCTACTTGTCCATGTGACTAGATATCTAGGTTACTTTTCCCCGATAAATGCATTAAGACATCTCATTCTTTCAAACTTATCCGTGTGGTCACTTTGAGGCCTTATTTTATACCAACTCGTAATGGTTTTAAGTACTTTCTTTCCATTATTGACGATTTTCTAGGACTATGAGGGCTTGTCTCATGGGTTTCAAAAGTAATTATTTCCCTTAAATTTCAAGCTTAAATGGCCCTGATTTCAAACCAAAGTGTGTGCCCTTTTCCAAAAGTCTTAAATGGGTCGGATCGAATGAGTTGCATGACCTTTTGCTCACTCAGCTTCTAGAATAATTGACTATATCAATATCATGTTATGGGAGTTTTGATACCCTTGGTATTCCACCTCCTTGGGTGGATATGAGTGTCATTTGTCTTTCTCCCCGGAGCATCATGTTAACCATTAGAATGCCTCTAACTAATACATGATTTCGTCCCAATATTTAGATGTCCTTGCTATGTGGTATTACTCATGAAAGGTTGAGATTAGATGCCTTCATATTTTTGGACATATCATGAGCATATTGATTTGGAAGACAAGTTGTCGTATCTTTAGTTCTCTCATATAGGGTAAATTGTCTGGGAGGATTAAGCTGTTTGAATTATGATAATCTCATAAGCGTTTAACTTCATTTTCATCATCATAGTCTTATGGCATAGATTCCTTGTGTCAGCTAATGTCAGGAATGTAATTCAATTTCATGTATTTTGATTCCCATATCGAATTCAAGGTGCCAAAGTATTCTCATTTTTGATAAATTGATTTTCCCAAATGTAGGAGACGACTGGGTCATGTACTTGAATATTCCTCCTTAATAATTCATATTGCAAATGTACTACTTTCCCCTATGGCTCATTTGTCTAATAATTGATGTCATCATAGTGATTAATCATGTTAGCATTGTTAGTTGTAATTTTCATGTACCTTAGCATATAACCTCCGAAAGTACTCTGCTCAGTGCATTAATGAATTCCTAAATAATTCTAACCCAATCTTGAACTCTGTTGCTCCTTACTGTATTGGATCTATTTGGTATTAAAGGTTCAAACGTGTCAAAGTCACCCTGTGATCACATACATTCAGTAGGTAATTTTATGGTAAATTTATTATAGCACATCTTAGAGTAATCGTGAAGGTCACCACGAGTTTAGTTTGGGTGATCGCATAGAAATTTACAATTCAGGAGGGTGAACCGGTGATTCTAAAAAAATTTCCCTGTAGATGTTATGTGAATTGATGATGAAAGGTACGTAAGCGCATTTCCCATTAGATCGCTTTAGGAGTGTGATGTTTCCCCATAGTTGTTCCTCGTGAATTTGTGTTTTCATATGTCTATGTCTAAGAAGGTAGGTGGAGATCATTTGTGTATCACCCTGGTGTAAATTATTGAAGGTGAATGTTAATGGATAGTTAGCTTATGCGAGGTATCTAGTTGTCATCCTTGTTAGATAAGTTTGTAGCTCGGGGTTGTTTCCGTGAATATGCTACAAAAAAGCCTATAAGTATAAGAGGCCACATTGAAGGCCAAGAGTATTGTGGAAATAAGGTATTTTCTCTTGATTGTATAGCAGTAAGTCTTGATTTGGAAGGTACCTTATAGGTGTTATGATTTAAAATGTGCAGTCCATGTTCTGGTATCAATATGGAAATGTGGACCTTGTAATGGTAAGGTTCTTGTTATTGATACATACAATGTGGTGCTTTGTCAAGTTGTGGATGGGTTTTTAGGATGGTTTTGATGGTTCACTGGCAGGTGGATAGTCCTAGTTACAAAGGATAATCTGCCGAAACTTTTGAAAAATTTGGGAGTTAGTCAAAATTTAGGGACTTGAGGTTGGTGAGAAAAGGGATATATTGTGTGAAGAGTTTAGGTCATACTCTACTCCTCATTCGAGGACGAATGATCCTAATAGGGGAGAATGTAAGGTCCCGAAAAATTTCGCTAAGTAATTTAGGATTCCATGGTGCTACGTAGGCTAATTATAATATTTTATGTGCTATTAACATGGTGGGCATCAATTGTACTTGGTAAAAAAGTGTACGAGTCTTATGGTAAGTAATTTTGGGCCCAAGGAAAGGCCTAAGCCTAAGTCAAATTGGAAAATTTCATAATAGGCTAAGATTCCAAATGAGTGTGCACAAGTTCTCACTTTGAACGAGAATATCTAAATATTTATAAGGTTTTATGTGATGAAAAACCTATCATATGAAAAGTCTTTGAGTCTAGTTTCCAACGCTTTAAATCGTTCGTCATTTGGACATTTCTACACAAAGTTATGATCAAATTATCAAAGGCTAGAAAAATGCGATCCTGTGACAGATATGCGATCCCAAAAAACCATTATGCGGTCCGCACAACCGATTTGCGATTGCAAATCTGGTCGCAAATTGGACCACTGTAGCCCAGTTTTGGGCACTGAGTTTTGCAACACGTTTGCAACCAGCATACCCATTCTGCGGTCCATTATGCGACCGTAGACCCGAATTTGGAGGGTTAATCTTCCTATTTTCATGACCCGACCCCATTTTAATATATAGGCTTTGGGGTTTATTTTGGGGTGATTTCATGAGCATTTTAGAGAGAGGTGAAAGCATTTTAGAGGAAGGAGGAACCCAACATTCAAATCATCCATTCTTGCATTAATATTCAAGAATCAAAGAACCCAATCACAACTTCTTCCTCTAAAAGGTAAGGTTCTATATATTAGACTTTAATTTCGAGTTTTGGGTATAAGATGGGATTATTGAGGTATGATTCTTGGGTGTAATATCATTATGTATACATGCATGTAAAAATTAGGTTTTTGGGAAGATTGTTGAATATAAACAAGTAAAGATTGGGTTGGGGAATGAAGGAAACCTTGTGAAAGAGATTTAAAATCAAGATGCTCAACTAGTATTTGATAAAATGCTCAAATAAGCTAAAACCATGAATACCTTCCTAATTTGTGTTCAATTTTATTATGTCTCAAATTAGATTGGGATTGCTAGAATTTTCGGAACGTCCTAGTAACTTAAGGAAAGCTTAAACAAGGTATGTATGGCTAAAACCCCTTCTTCTTAGAAATTGAGCTCCCATGGTGTCCATGTAAAATTATAAGTCCGGAAAAATTTGATTGACGTAGTATTTGTTAATATATGTGAAAAGTGTGTCCCATTAGTTCAATATGCTATTCTTGGTAAATTGGTGATATGTGAAGAACGTAAACTATATGCTATATTGCCTAGATTTCAAGTCAAGTTTAAATTGTGATTATTATACCAAATCATGTGAATCTCTCTCTATGCTTACAACTTGAACTACTCTTGTATGTGCTCATTATCTTAAATTGAAATGTTGATATTTAATGTGAAAGAGATGTGGAATGTGAGTTGTGAAATGTGGCATAGTGGCAAGTATGATCTGATAATTGTGTCCCTAAGTGCATATAAATTGATATATGTGAAGTAAATATTGAAATAAAATAAGGGTAATGTCTTGTAAGACGGCTTAGCCGATCGAGCCATGATCGGACACCATGTTATACACTCATGGTGGTAATGTATAGATAACTGAATCTGGAAAGTGAGAAAGAAATAAGGGTAACATCTTGGAAGACAGCTTAGACGATCGGGCCGTGATCGGACTCCGTTCAATGAAGCAGTGGCATTGTGAATGATGATGAACAGTATTAAATTCCCCAAACTAAAAGATATGGAAAGATAATGTGAAAGTTGTAAGATTTTTTTATTTGATAATGTGGTCATCGTTTAAAGTGTTGAGCTATACTTGTGATTTCTTATTCATGTATGAAAGTTCTTTCTAACGAGATGGTGTTTAGTCATACATAGTAGTGCTATTCGATGGCACTAACTTCCCTTTTACCGGGAGCGCTACGTTTTTAAATGGATATAAGTGTTTCTATAGCAGGCAGTGTTGGTCACAGCTAGTTCTGTATCATCCTTTTAGCTGACTTGGTGAGCCCTACTTCATTTCGGGGTCCTGTTTCATCTGTTTATCATGTACTTTGTATTTGAGGTATATCCGGAGCCTTATTACTGTCATTTCCATATTACAGTACTCTTTAGTTGTGTTTAGAGGCTCCGTAGATAGGTTATGAGTAGTGTCGGGTATTGGAATTAAAGTAAAAATATTGATGTTTAGCAAAGATTTATAAAACTTGTAATATTTTGATAATTTTGATTTAAGATGCTAATGGAAATAAAATGGAAGTTGTTAATGAAATACTTGCTAAGCGTGATTAATAGATTCCGTCTCCTATTTACTCATGAATTAGTTTGGGTAGAATGAAACCTAACAGGCTTGCTTAGTCGGGTTTACTCGGTTGAGTATTGGTCATGCTCCTCGGTTTTTGGGGTGTGACATATGCATTACTAGGACCTAACTCCACATTACCTGTAATTATCTCATCTAGTTTGTTAGAGTGCAAGTACAACAGCTTTTGCAGGTACTTACGGAGTGCAAGACTGCCATTGGGTGGACCATGGCAGATATTAAAGGGATCAAACCAACATATTGTATGCATAAAAATTTTTCTGGAAGAAGGGCACAAATCTTCCAGGGAGCACCAAAGAAGGCTGAATCCCAACATGAAGGAAGTGCTGAATAAAGAGGTTATTAAGTGGTTGGATGCAGGAATCATTTTCCCCATCTCTGATAGCAACTAGGTTAGCCCGGTGCAATGTGTTCCTAAGAAGGGTGGTATGACGGTGGTAAAAATGATAACAATGAGCTAATCTCTACAAGAACCGTCACATGCTGGAGAATTTGTATGGATTATAGGAAATTAAATTTGTCCACCCGGAAAGACCACTTCCCACTTTCCTTCATCGATCAAATGCTTAACAGACTGGAAGGGAGGTCCCACTTATGTTTTCTGGATGGGTACTCAAGGTATAACCAAATATCCATTGCACTAGAGGACAAAGAGAACACCTCATTCACATGTCCATATGAAATTTATGCCTTTCGTAGGATGCCTTTTGGCCTATGCAATGCACCCGACACATTCCAAAGGTGCATGATGGCCATATTCACTAACATGGTTAAAGACATAATGGAGGTATTCATGGAAAATTTATAAGTGGTAGGAAACTCATTCGAAGTGTGCCTTACAAACCTAACTCGAGTGTTGAAAAGGTATGTGGAGACTAACCTTGTACTTAATTGGAAAAGTGCCATTTCATGGTAGAAGAGGATATAGTCTTGGGACATCGGGTATCAAGCAAGGGAATCGAGGTGGATCATTCTAAAGTTGATGTGATAGCAAAGCTGCCACTCCCCATATCAGTCAAGGCAATCAGGAGTTCCTCAGGCATGCCAGTTTCTACCAGAGATTCATCAAAGACTTCTCAAAAACTGCCAACCCTCTATCTAAGTTGTTAAAATTTCATGTTTTCTGATAATTGCAGGGGTAGCATTGAGGAGTTGAAAAGGAGGATAGTCATAACACCCATTGTTGTTGCCCCCGATTGGGAGCAACCATTGGAACTCATGTGTGACGCTAGTGACTATGCAGTGGGGGTAGTGCTAGGACACCGGAAAGACAAGATAATGCACCCAATTTACTACGCCATTAGAACATTGAGTGGAGCTCAACCAAACTACACTGTGACTGAAAAGGAGATGCTGGTCGTGGTGTTCGCATTCGACAAGTTTAGATCATACCTAATTGGCTCTAAGGTAATTGTATATACTGATCATGCTACTCTCAAGTACTTGATTGAAAAGAAGGAGTCCAAACCGCCCTTGATTCATTGGGTGCTGTAACTGCAAGAGTTCAACATGGAGATTCGTGACTGTAAGGGCATGGAAAACCAGGTCGTTGATCATCTATTGCGACTTGAAGGAGTTAAAAACTCTATTGAGGAAGAGGATATTCACTTGTTTGGGACCCCGAGAGATATTATCAGCGATAGAGGCACTCACTTCTACAATAGAGCCATCGAGAAATTGCTAGCAAATTATGATGTGCACCACAAGGTGGCAACCCCATATCATCCTCAGACCAGTGGACAAGTCGAAGTGTCAAATAGAGAAATAAAGAGTGTGCTGACCAAGACAGTGAACACCACAAGAACTGATTGGGTGAAAAAGCTAGATGATGCACTCTGGGCCTATAGAACCACTTTCGAAACACCAATTAGTATGTCACCATACAAGTTGGTGTTCGGGAAGGCCTGTCACTTGCTAGTTGAACTAGAACATAGAGCTTGGTGGGCAATGATACAACTAAATCTGGATATTGAGGCTGCTGGAACTAATAGTGTCAAAGATTTGCACGAGCTAGAAGAGTTCCGATCTCTTGCTTTCGAGAGCACGAGGTTATACAATGAGAGAATGAAGAGGTTGCACGACAACAACATTATTGAGCAAAATTTCAATCCCGGAGACATTGTGTTGCTTTATGACTCATCATTAATGCTATTTCTGGGTAAACTCAAGTCACGATGGTCTGGACCATTTCGGGTGGTCGAAGTGCTCCCTTCAGGTTCCATAGAGATTGCCGCAGAAAAATATTCCCACAGATTCAAAGTCAATGGGAAAAGATTGAAACCATATGTGGGCATGGATGAAACCAAAGAAGTGTTAGTGATTCATCTGACTAAACCTCAGAGGTCGAGTGAGCCTTAAATGCACACATCAGTGTCGTGCCGCGATGTTAAATCAGGTGTTGCGTGGGAGGAAACCCATGTTTTCTTTTATTTATTTATTTTTCTTTTGTTTGATGTTGTACCAGATGTGTAGGAAACACTCTTAAAAAAAAAGCTCGTGACCGCGACCGCGGTGGGAGCGCTATAAATAAAGAGTATTCTGCTTGAGATTGCTCGATCCACCGCGATCGCGGTGGGACCACGGCATGACGCAGTGAAATAAAGAACTATTCATGCTAGCTATGTGCTCATTTATCTATTATTTGTAACTTGAATTATCCTTGATATGTGTGGGATAGATATCTGAAGGTGTTGACTTATGAGAATTGAGTAATACCTCCAATGAGGTGACCTAGCCGGTCGGGTCGTGATCGGACACCACGCCACACACATGGTGGTAATGTGCCGATATTGGATTCTGGATAAGGGAAATGAAATATTGATTGTGAGTAATACCTCCAATGAGGTGACCTAGCCAGTCAGGTCATTACCGGACTCCGCTCGAGATGGCGGTGGTGATGAGAACAGTGGTAAAAACGTGAATAATTGCCCTAATCTGTGTTGTGAAAATTGTATGAAGAATTATATGAATTGCTTCTTTGATTTTGCCTGTATTAATTGCTTGTATCTATTTGATAGTTCTTTCTAGTAAAATGATGTTCAGTTATACATATCAGTACAATTCAAATGTACTGACGTCTCTTTTGCCGGGGGCGCTACATTCGTGTTATGATTGTAGGTGGCTCCATAGCGGACAGTGCCGACCGTATGTAACGGAGCGTTCATCTACTCGAAGTCTCGGTGAGCCCCTTATTCTTCCATAGGGGCTATATGGCGTATATTTTGTTATTACAGCTTTTCACTTTTGAGGTATAGCTGGGGCCTTGTTGCCGGCAAAGTCATGCTTATCTGTTGTATCCTTAGAGGCTCCAAAAACACTGTGTGGGTTATGTACGGGGGTTCAGGGAGTCCACTATACGTATATGTTGTGATCCTAAACTTGTGATCTCCTTAAGTCGTAACTCTAATAGAATCCATTAAGCTAGCTTATGAACGGTAAATTTTTATGATATGAAATGAACCAGTAATGTGGTATACACCATGTATTATCGTTCAAATTAATCAAAGGAATGAGTTCCGCATTCATATTGAGTTGGGGTAGAAAGTGTTCAGTAAGGCTTGCTCAGTCGGGTTCACCTGATTGAGCGTCGGTCGTGCCTCCCGCGGTTGGGGCATGACAACCACGGTAAATCACGACAATTCTGTCGCCCAGGTAAGTTGTGTTTAAATTTTTTTTTCTTTTTATTCTTCTAAAACACTACCAAAAACCGCCCCACCCTCCCCAATTCCCTCACTTCTCTTACTTTTACCACTCAAATCCTAACCCAAGCCTTTTCTTCTTCTTCTTCTTCTTCTCTCCATCTATCACCAACCCACTTCTCTCCCACACACACTCTTCTTCCTCCCCCTTCCTCATCTTCTATTACTCTCAACTTCTATAAGACTCAGGTATGTCAAGTTGTCCCTCTCCCTTCTTGTAATTCTCTATTTTGCAATTTTCATGTTTGAATTGTTGTAGTATTTTTAATTTGATTTTTGGTTTTCTTTTCTTCATTTTAGTGGGTAATGTGTACAGTGTTGTAGAGAAGAGCTTGATATTGTTGTGTAAAGTTAATTTTGGTGGGGTGGAGTTGTGAAGTAAGAATGGTTGAGTTGGGGGGAGAGTTTATGCTTCCATGGATAAGTGTGTTAAAATTAGAGACCATGCTTACAAGGTGTTTGTGAAATTGCCCCAATGGAGCTGTAATGGCTAATGTGACCATGTTGGTGGAGAAGTCTGAGTAACGACCCAGGGTTCACACAACTCAAACCTTCACTAATAGTAGCCTCTGTTTTGTCAGGTGCAATGCATCTGTCCAGGAAGAGATGTACCATAGGTTCCTCCGCTAGTGGACCTGGAGGTTCATCTAGAGCTCGGGGTCAGGTTAGTGCAGATTAGTTTGATCGCACTAGGTTTGTTTCCAAAACAACTCTAGATAGGTTTAACGCCAAGGCATCCAAGAAGTTGTTACCTGAAGTACACATTGATAGGCATGCCCATCAAACTGAGTGCCCAAGTATCTTTGAGCAGCGGCTATTTACTGTTTTATGACCCACCATGATTTTGATGTGGCCAAGATCCTTCAGGATGAAATGTTCATTCACTCTCTGAAAATACTCAAAGGGTTTTAATTCCCCTCCCTGGTCACCAAGTTGTGTCGTGCTGCACGAGTTCTTAAAAATCCCATAGTAGATGCGAAATTTCAATTGAAAGCCCCATTCAAGTCTAGCAAAATCATAGTTGGGAGAGAGCCGGTAGTAGTGGTTGATGATTATAATGATGCTGATGAGGATACTGAGGGACCTATGCATTCTACGCGCTACCAAAGCCGGGTGTTGATGAGGCAGGCCCATCACAGGCTCGCCGAAGTACCTTTATGACAGCCTTGGACCAAGAAATGGCTGGCCTACGCACTTCGGTCACACTAAAGTTGACAACTTGACTACTCAACAAGCTAGGTAAGAGAAAAATATCATGGTCTAGCTCCGGGCGCTAGGACGAGCATGTCACCTTGATCCTAGCACCATCTCTGATCAGTACTAAGCACCAGGGAAGTCCCCTCACCTTACTCTGCTTTAAATTCTTTGACATGGGGACATGCCAAATCTTAAAGTGTGGGTTGGAGGTTGGTTGTTGTTGTACAATTGTATAAATTTGTTCGGTGTTGTTGTTGTTTGGTATTTTTGGTTAATGTTAATTAACTTCGACTTGGACCGAAGACGGACACCTCTTGACGAGTCTCTTGAGGGACCTAAGTCGGAAAAAAAATTTCGTTTGTTAGGTAGTGTATCAACTCCCCTTTGATTTTTCTTTAAACCACGGTTCTTTTCCAAGGGTTTCCGTTTTGAACCGGTTGTAGTTAGTTTTTGTCTTTTTAGTTTAGGAAGTCTTTGAGAGAAACAAAAAAAAAATGAAAATAGGGACCATTAACTCTATGGTACCTTGAATAAATACTGCTTTAGTATGACAATTAGTTTCTTTAGTTGACTCAAATAAGGCCTTAAACAAGTACTTAGAGCAGAGTGTCTGATGATCCTAACTGAATTGAGTCATGTTCCATATGTGAGTGAGGCTTTGTGTAGTCTGTGTTAACATTCAATGCCTAGAACTTGCCCTGTGTGTGTACAAAGTGAAATGGTAGTCTCGTTTGGTATGGAAAGTGATATAGGTGTTTCTTTGCTTAACCTTTCTATGTATGCTTGCTCCCACCTAATTGTATATACCTTAGTCAACTCCATTGAGCCTGTAATCCCATTTTCCTTGGCAACCACATTACAAGCCTAACCCGAGTTTAAATAGCCTATCTTGTTGAACCCTATCACCTCTTAGAAGCACTCAAAGTGTAATGGATATGGAAAAATATAAGTGAAGGGTGGTTGTTTGGGTTATTAAGTGGAATTAAGCAGACATGAAAAGAAAAAGGTGCACTGGTCGATAAACAATATTAGAGGCCACCAGAAAAAAAAGTCTCAAATTGGTGGTAGTTATTAAAAGAAAAAGTGTACCTAAAGAATAATGGGTTAACACAATAATGTAATGGTGGAATGAAGGTGTGACAAAGTTAAGAGCTTAAAAGTACACAATATAGTGGAGTGCTTAGGGAGGTGTAGTCACTATAACCATATGTATCCTACCCGTTGCGCAGCCAATATTACAACTAAATAAAGTCCTATTTGATTCTAGAACGAATGAGATCGATTAGCCGAGTATTACACTATGGGCAAGACAATGGTGCGTTGTTTGTGGCATAAGAATTTGTTTATGAGGATGAGTGAAATATTGTAATCGGGTTCCTCAGTATGTGATTTTGTAAATGATATAAGTCTCTTTTCTAGTGAGTAGGCACATGATTCATGAAGTGAAGGTAAGTTTGGACCTCTGACTGAGAGTAGGAGAGCTATTTAAGGGTATTGCGTTCCTAGAAAGGATTCCACTCTTGAGGCGAGGATGCCACACTGAAGTAGTCTACCTGTGTGAAATATTCTTGGTATAAAGAGTAGGAGAGGTATCATGTGCTGAATAGGCCTATACAATATGGTTTGTTGCTAAAGGAATAGAAATGGTTTAAGTGTGAGGTGTTGATAGTAGTCTATATAGATACTATTTACACTCGAAATGAATCATACTTTATTGTTGTTTTGAAATGCAAAATGGTAACAAAATACTCTGATGGGTTTTCAATGTCTTAGCCTTATGCGTCTTGATGATCTAACAACCTTGTTGTGAAGAACCAGATAGAGAACCTTGTCCCACAGTAGACACATCTCATGTGAACTGTTTGAAGTCTGCAAATCAGCAAATGGATGAACGACCACAGGAAGGAACACAACAGGGACCCGATGCGTTGGTCCCTTAGATGTCTCCGACAACAGAAGAAGTCAGTGACTGTATGCAATCAATATAAAGAGAAACACAATAGGGACCTTCTCCCTTAGGTTTCTCTGACAGAAGTAAGGTCAAGTGCACAACTGGAATGTAGCAGAAGAAAGTGACCATCTAGAAATTTTTACAAAAGAAGAACACAACTAGGACCTGGTCCGTTGGTGTATCCTGATAGAAGTACAAAGTCCACTATCCAGCTAGAATGCAACTGCCTAGAAGCGGTTGTGCAGACAGTGCAGCAATTATTTCTCACTGGGAAGAAGTACACTAGGAGTTGACATCACTATCTATTGTGATATCTTTTGTGATAAAACAACCTGGTGCAAGACACACCTTTCTGTGTGCATTTAGTGATATTCGATCAAGAAGAAAAATCATTCATCCTGCATTAAAGTCACTGGTGTGTCAAGAAAAAGAAGACAACTCCACTAAGGATCAGTTTTTAACTGAGTCGTATGTACATCCATAGTTGAGTTGTAATCTTGTTAATTATTCTACATTGTAATTCCTAGTTTGCTTTATTAGAAGCGCTATCTTAGGAACAAATCAAATTCATAAACTTTAGAGTTTATATTGTGACTAGGAATAGTCATATGTTAAATCCTCTGTAACTAGGAGAGTTATAGAGTGACTTGTGGTGGTGCATCACAAGTTAGTTTGAAGTCTTTGCGATAGGGTATTTGCAAAGTGGCTTGTAATAGGTAGATTACAAATTAGTTGAAATAAATCCTACAAGTGTAGGTCGTTGTTTTTTGATAACCTTGTGTGGGATTTTCCACGTTAGAAAATCTCTGGACTTCTTTATATTCAGTTGTTACTGCATTCTACATATTAACTCATAGAGGACTGGGTACTATATAGTTTGGTGGACTCATATAAGTTATAATTTGGTATCATAGAAGGTTTCTCCTATCAGTCTAATACCTAGGAGGAATCCTCAATGGATGCTCCGCCAAGCTTTGAAGAAAGACAATTGACCTATAGACCTCCCAGATTCAATGGTCAATACTACGGTTGGTGGAAGACCAGATGCATGATTTTATTATGGCAGAAGATTCAGAGCTGTGGGACATCATTTGTTATGGTCCACATGTTCCCATGAAAAAGCTTGAATAAATAGGACCATTGGTTCCTAAAGGGAGAAGATAGTACGTCGAAATTGACAGAAAAGCTATAGAAAAGAACTATCGTGCCATGAAAATTGTGATGTGTGACATAGGACCTGATGAGTACAATAGAGTATTAGCTTGTAATACTGCTAAAGAAATATGGGAAGCTTTGCAAACAGCACACGAAGGAACCACTCAAGTCAAACAATTCAAATCGACATGCTCACCACTGAATATGAGCTCTTCAGGATGAAGAATGATGAGTCCATACAAGATATGTACACCAGATTCACCTCCATAATAAATGACCTTTACTCGCTTGGATATGTCATTCCAAGAAACAATCTTGTAAGGAAAATTCTCAATATTCTACCTAGGTCTTGGGAAAGCAAGGTAAATGCCATCACTGAAGCTAAAGATCAACAGACTCTAACCATGGATGAGTTGATTGGTAATCTAAAAACTTACAAGATGAAAAGAAATAAAGACAGTGAAATAAAAGAGCCTAAGAAGGAAAAGAACCTGGTGCTTAAAGTTGAAATGAGTGATTCAAGTGATAAAGATAGTGATATGGCCTATGTTACTAAGAGATTTCAAAAAATGGTTCGATGAAATGGTGGCATACCAAAGTGAGGCAGTTCAAGTAAAACAAGAAACAACAATCTCTGTCACAGATGTGGAAAGTCAGGGAATTTCATCAATGACTACCCACTCGCAAAACAGGAGCGGTACAAGCAAAATCCTGACAAAGTAGGAAAAGGAACCCGGTTCGAGAGAAAAGATTCAATCGAAAAAGTGCTGCAAACAATATCGTTAAGCAGGCTCTTGCTGCTTGGGGAGACTCCTCAAGTGAATCTGAAAGGGAATCAGATGCAGAAAATAGTTCCATGATGGCAGTGGAAACTGAAGTGACAAAGTACGATTTACTGTTCGCGTTGATGGCTCAGTCAGATGATGATGATGAAGATGATGGGGTAAACTTCAGGGATGTTCAGAGAAATCTGAAATACTATTCTTCTAAGAAACTAAGGTCTTTATCAAATGTCTTAATTGATGCTTACTATAGTTTTGTAAATGATAAGGAGATCTTGACCATAGAACTAGGAGAGGCCGAACAATTTAGAGATGATCTAGTGGTCTGTGTAATGGACTTAAATGAGACCTTAACTAATCTTGAACTAGAGAAGGAGGCCCTGAATGAAAAAATAACTAGTGTAGAGAATTAGAGAGACGATCTGATGGTAGTAGTTGTTGATCTAAAAGAAACAATAGGTCTTAGTAATAAGAAACACACTTTAGAAGAAAAATTGCCTCTAAAGAAGAGGAAGGGATGACCTTCTAGTGATATGCGCTGATCTAGAGGAAACCATTGAGGGACTCAATAGAGAACATAGGAATGTAAGTCTTGCAAAAGGGAAAAAAGTAGCCAATGAGTCGCACATCTCACTGGAAAAGGAGTTAATTCTTGTAAAACTAGTCTTTGCAATGAACTCGAGAAGAATCAGTAACTCCAAGTTGAGTTGGAGAAAGTGAGAATGATCTTGAGAAATCCTTGAAGTGGACCTGGTCCTCAGCTGTTGTTACTGCAATGTATCTCAACAATAGTGGGAACAAGTAGGGCATCGGGTTCCAAAGGGATAAAACTCCCCACAACCCACATAGCAAGTATGTCACTGTACCTGATTACTGGCTATGTACCACTGCGGAAACAATGGGCATTTTAAAGAAAATTTTCAGGCTAGGGCTCAGTCTGCTCAGAAGAACAAAGCGTTCACTGATAAAGTGACTACTAGCAAAGGACCAGGTACCACTCGCAAAAAGAGTATGCTCCCTGCCTGGACTAGGAAATCCCTCATTCATCCTTTTTATAGTAACAAGGGACCCAAACTAGTTTGGGTTCCTAAATCTAACCCTTGATGTGCATGTGTAGGGAGCAGTGAGAGGAAGCAGACTGTGATGGACTATGGACAGTGAATACCCAAAGCACGTAGCTGAAAACATCATGAAATGCTTCTTACTGAAAGCCCTGAAGGAAAGGAATTTATCCTTGATAAGAAAGTAAAGGATATATTCTCAGTGAATGAAAAGGCAGAAAGGTTCCTTTGGCACTAAAGTAGGAAAAGACGGAACTGGAAAATGATGCATGAATAGTGTTCATCACCTATGGAATCACCAAAAATTCTGGGCAAAAGAAATGAACATTGTTCTCTACTTAAGAATAGGTGTTGAACCAGGTTCTTCCCAAATCAAAACTCGCCAGGAACCGCCAATTGGAAGAAAATGCCTTGCTCTTGACAATAGGAAGGATCAGCTTGGGAAGCACAATGATGAGTGAAAGAATCCTTCTGGGGAACAACCTACAAAACAAGGTCAAAAGGTCTCCCACAAAGGAAACACTAAATGGAAGGAGACGCTCATGAGGTATTCCACAAGACACTCTCCCTTGACAAGAAAGAAACCGTGAGGATTAATATGATGAACCAATCCTGTCTCGAGGAAATATCTGAGGCTTCAAATCAGGAGGATGACAAAGTGAGAAAGATCAAGGAGACTGGCAAAAGACAATGCAACATCATTATCCATGTCTCACAAAGCACCTAGTACGTTACTTGCTACCACTGAAGTGGAAGGAAGAAGTAAAGATGCAGCTCATGGCACTACACAAGTAGCAGAACAAAAAGTGTAGGGAAATCAAATTAACCTTCATATATCCCTCTTCAACCAACTTCTATCTCAAATTGGAAAACTAAAATGCACATGTGATGATTCATGCCTCATCTTCTGGGAGACAAGGAAGCAAAATGAAATGACCTCATCAACAACTGGAGAGAAATTGAAAACACATTGAAGGGTAAGATCCTCTTCTGAGGGTCAATATGAAGAAGGGATTGATTTGTGGAAAGCCTTGCAAAATAGAAGACCAAACTCCAAATATCTGTATCAAAGCCTCAAGTAGAGAATATTTCCGATAAATTGAGGTGAAGACGAGGTCACAAGAATATAATGAAGAACCTCATTCTTCATCTGTCGGCTGTGTAAGACACCTTCAGGTAAAGGTGGCTAAAGTATTTTCTGACCAAGCTTAACTCAGATCAATACTGTTGTAGGTAAACATATATGACGATCATAGAAGCTAAAGGTATGGTTATGAACTGCAAGAGGGGAGTTGTTAAAACCCTGTTCAAAGGATTTCTCTGGCATCAGGTTCATGTATCTCAAGTTAGTAGTAATATTCTTAATTTTTCATGCTCTTTCTAAATAAAACAACATATAAATGTCTTGTAATTCAGCTACCACATCATCCAACTTTTCAATGTTTGTGTGTCATGTCTTATCTGTCAAATGCTTTCACCTCCTCTACACGGTAACACTCCCCCCACAAACCTACCGCCATTTTTAGGACTATTCAGAACTTGTTTATTTCTTAACTCATCATTAACCCCTCTTACAATAAAACTTCTCCTCCCTCCCATGACAAGTCATGAACCTTCATCTATGTTGTATAGCTAGGATTCTCTCTTCATCTCTCTCTCTCTCTCTCTCTCTCTCTCTCTCTCTCTCTCTCTCTCTCTCTCTCTCTTTATCCACTTGTCTGCCAAGTGCTTATCTAATTCTGATCAAACACTCGTCTCAGTATACCACTTCTAGCACCACTCCCACTTCGTCGCTTTCCTTGAAATCAACCCCAGAGTATCACTATTTCACTATTTCTACCACTTTACCCGCTCCCGGTTTCTACTCTACTCCTACTGTCGTCCTATTTCTGTTAAACCTTGTCTACCATTATTTTGAGAACCCTATGTCCAGTCAATCCTGTGATCTCTTCAAAAAAAATACAGAAGGTTTTACTCCTCGGGCTTCAGAAGCCCATGAGGATGATCCTGACCAGTATATAAATACCTCCATGTTGGACTCAGTGACTCTCAAGGAGCCACATGGAAAAGAAGTAGCTCACAATATCATGGCTATAGCTGCTGAAACTCTAATGAATGAAGAAGCTTATCTCTCATCTCAGTATCAGGGCGAAGAAATTTCACTTCTAGAAAAAGCAAGAACTACAGAACTCCTAGAGTCCTTAGCTCATGAGATATTCCAAAAAAGCCTTCTGATGAACCAGTTTCTCTTCCATTCAAGCTCACTCTTGTACCTCCCATTCACTCCAAGCTCTTAGAGTCTTCTTCCAAATCACTCACTATCAGGTCACTATATCAAGAGAGCTCTGAGTCCTCATTTCAGAAAAGTAAAAGGAGCGTCAAGCCAAGAAAAATGAGGAAAATGAATCCAAAGGATTTTATCAAAAACGGGTCAGTAAATCAAGTAGACAAAGATGCTTCCAATGAACCTAGTTCCTCAGTACAACAATCTATGACAACTCAACAATCTATGGAAAAGGCATTTAATTTGCTGAAACTATTGAGAAATAGAAAGGGTCATCTGTGAAGTACAACTAGTCTAAACGGAGTCAGACTAAGCTAGCCGTGTCTGAGGACAATACTGTGGGGATAGCAAGCTGGAAAGGAAAGTCTGTTGAAGGGTGTAGCAAATAAAAAAAGGGAAACTGTGAAGGAACCTAGTACAATAAGGCCCATGACCTGTGATGGTGGTCTTTGGCAGCAGAAATTAAGAACTAAAAAATATTGTGGGGCCGTACATTTGATCCAACAATTTCGAAAATGACAGGGATACGACAAATTTTGGAGATTATGGAATTTCAATAATAGGAACACTTGTTTGAAGAGAGAATGCCTCTGGTGTACAAAGATGCAATACAAGCCTTTTACACATCTCTTTTTATTGTTGAGGAGGATCATATATGTGAGCTCGTAAATGGAGTAGACATTGTACTCGACGCTTCAACAATGGGAGAGGTTCTCAGAAGTCCGTGTGCAGGTATGAACTCAGTTAAGGGTATCGAAGAGCCATCATGAAAGAACAAGCTATTAAATAGGGGGAACAGGTGCATAAGAAGGTATTGCTTCCTGAGTACCAGCTTCTCTTTGAACTGGTCAATAAAGTGCTCTTATCCCGTTCTGAGAGGCATTCTGTTACTACAAGATTGGACATGGTCCTAATGGAAGCGCTTGATGAGTTTGTTCCAATCAATTTGCCAGCCATCATGATTGATCATATGCAGAAGGTGTCAAATTTTAAGTGTGGAAATCATGGGTTACCTTATGGCTTTCTCCTAACTCAGGTGTTCAGATTCTATAAGGTCCCCTTAGGGAATCCTAGAGTGGGCACACGTAAGTAGTCGTTCTCTAAGACCATTCTAGAAGAATACAAATGTATAGAAAGAGTTGGTGGAAACATTTCGACCATTTCTCAGCTGATTAACACCCAAAATGTAGCTTCTGGGGAAATAAGAAGGCTGAGGGCTCGAAATGCCATTCTGGAAACTCAGCTCAGTCAAGCAGCTAAAGGACCTGATTCTGTAAGTGAAGAGGTTACACGACTAACAAAGGAAAATAAGAGACTTTGGGCTCAACTAATTGAACAACAACTGTCTACAAATACTAGACTGGGCCTAGTTCTCAAAACCAGTGCACACAACATGATAGAAAAGAGAAACCACCATCGTAACTTTCTGTCATGTTGTGTGCACATATGTGGCATGAGCTAGTTGTGTTAGACTTCCTTATGCTTTTTACCCACTTGTGCTCTTTGACATACCAGTTGATTTTTTTAATGATGCCAAAAGGGGGGAAAAGAAGGAAATGGGGTAGTAATAGGCATGTGTCAAAGGAGGGAGATCTAAGATTAAGGGGGAACTGCTGGCCATCTCATTTGGTTAATTATTCTAAACAAATGCTTTCCATGCCTAAGTTTGTCATCATCAAAAAGGGAGAAATTGATGGGTTTTCAATGTCTTAGCCTTCTGCGTCTTATGTTTTGATGATCTAACAAACTTGTTGTGAAGAACCAGATAGAGAACCTTGTCACACAGGATACACATCTCATGTGAACTGTTCGAAGTCTAAAAATTAGCAAATGGATAAACAACCACAGGAAGGAACGCAATAGGGACCCGATGCATTGGTCCCTTAGATGTCTCCGACAACAGAACAATTCAATGATTATACACAATCAATATAAAGAGAAACACAATAGGGACCTGCTCCCTTGGGGTTTTCTGACAAAAGTATAGGTCAAGTGCATAGCTAGAACGTAGTAGAAGAAAGTGAACACCTGGCAAATTTTATAGAAGAAGACACAACCAGGACCTGGTCTGTTGGTGTGTCCTAACAGAAGTACAAAGTCCACTATCCAACTAGAACACAACTGCCTAGATACGGCTATGCAGACAGTGCAGTAGTCACTTCTCACTGGGAAGAAGTACACCAAGAGTTGAAATTACTATCTATTGTGATATCTTTTATGATAAAATAACCCGGTGCAAGACACACCTTTCTATGTGCATTCAGTGATATTCGCTCAAGAAGAAAAAGTATTCATCATGCATTGAAGTCACTGGTATGTCAAGAACAAGAAGACAACTCCACTAAGGACCAGTTTCTAATCGAGTCTTACGTATGTCCATAGTTGAGTTATAATATTGTTAATTGTTCTACATTGTAATTCCTAGTTTGCCTTCTTAGAAGTGCCATCTTAGGAACAAATCAAATTCGTAAACTTTAGAGTTTATGTTGTGACTAGGAATAGTCATAAGTTAAATCCTCTGTAAATAGGAGAGTTATAGAGTGGCTTATGGTGGTGCATCACAAGTTAGTTTGAAGTCTTTGGAATAGAGTGTTTGCAAAGTGGCTTGTAATAGGTAGATTACAAGTTAGTTGAGTTTAAAGCATACAGGTGTAGGTCGTGGTTTTTTTATCCCCTTGTGTAGGATTTTTCCACGTAGAAAATCTCTGGCCTTCTTTATATTCAGCCGTTACTGCATTCTACGTACTAACTCATAGAGGACCAGGTACTCTATAGTTTGGTGGACTCATATAAGTTATCATACTGTAATTATTGTTTTTATGCTTTGCAGGGACTAATCAAAGTTGGGAAATACTATGGAGTATTTTGGAGTCAATAACGTAGATATAAGTCCAATCAAGAAGAACCCAAATGAGAATAAAAAAGAGAAAGGCAAATGATGACTTGAAAAGAGCTCACCGTGACCGCGATCGTCAGTGGCTGGAATGCGGTGTGCCAAAAGAGTGAGGCAGAACCGAGGTATTTCACCGCGGTCGCGCCACGTTCGACTTTGGAATTGCCCAAAAATTTAGGGACTTAAGTGTAAATCATGGAAAACTTATCCTAAACCTATATAAACTTAACAAACTCGCCCAAGCAAATGGGAAGCTTGTTTTTAGACTGAATTGGAGGTAAGAACAAGTGTGAGAAGATCAAGACACCATTAGATTTTTTCAATCTTCTTCTTGTTTTCATTATTTGTGAATTATGAATAATTTTATGGTTTTATCTTGCTTTAATATGAGTAGCTAATTATTTAGTCTAGGATTTTGATGGAACCTGTTGAGGGATGAACTTTTTGTTGTGTTAATATAGTTGCCCAGTTTAATCTCTCTTTGTTCAACTACGTTCTTGTTGTAGTTAATTGATAGGATTCTCAATTAGCTGTGCTTATTCAATGTGTATTACTCGGGAGACAGTGTATATTTAGGCAGTTGTCGAACAACATTACTCCCAAAGTATATGAGGAATCAATAACCGAGGGTTACGTTTAAAGGTGGGATTAGGGATAACGAAACCTTGAGTGTAATCTAAGTAAGTTATAAGAAAAGCCAGCTAGCATAACTTGGGAGAGTGCATCTAGTATATTGTCAAAATTACTCGGGAGAGATTTACGGTAGTAAGAGTGCTCATGATCGATAGAGAAGATTAGACAAATATATGCGAAACATAACAGGAAGTGATTCCATCAATAGGGGAAATCACAACCTTGGATCCTTCTCTTATTTATTTACAACTCAGTCATAGTTAGCTTTTCGTTTACTTAATTTTATTTAATTATAGTTAGAAGAAATATCATTAAGTGTTATTAAAAATATCTGGGAAGTTTATTACGGAGAATTTAGTGAGTTTGACAAAAGTAATTGGTAGGTTAATTCCCTGTGGGATTCGACTCTGGGCTAAATACCCAGATTATATTTGTAACGACCGTTTGTCCTTTTTCTAAGGCATAGTTGGGCGTGATCAATAACTCTTGTTTTTAGGGGTGTCAATCGATTTTTAAAAAATCGACTAAACCGACCCATACCTCATCGAACCGATTTTTAGGTTTTCTTTAATAAAACTATTGGTTTTTATATAAATCTATAGTCGTACCGATAATTAGAGTAGATTTTTTATTTTATAAAAATATACCGAACCATACCGGATAAATTTACATGTGAAAAATATATTTATCTATTAAGTTTAAAATAATAAATCAATATAATTTTCCTTGGGGTTTATAATTATGAAAACGGTTAAAAGCCAACAATTATTTAAACTCAAAAATCCTAATTCTCAAACCTGTAATGCTACTCCTATTGAAACTAAATTATTTCCAGCATTTTCATTAGCAAGACACAACGTATTCTAGCGATCATGAGCAGCAAACTACAATGTATGAAATATGTTTCTTATCGTATGATTTAGATCTATCTCTTTGATATTAAATCTTCTATGGACTTTATTCTTGAGTCCCAATCTGGTTAATATTTTTTCACTCGTATGATTTATATTTTTTTTGCCTCTGCTTAATTTCTTTTACGCTACTGTAGAATAGTTGATGGATCTATACTCAGTCTATCTTTCATGTTTTTTAACTCATCACCATTTGAACAGTAAATATGAGTATAGGATTTTGTTAGGTCCTATGTACGCATGTCATTGAATTCTACTTCTACTAGTATTATTTATATGCCATTTAAAGAAAATACCAAAAATTAACCGAACCGTAGTGGTACTGATGAAAAAATGACATGATTGAGAGAGTTTTAAAAAGTCTTATTTTGGTTATGCATAATAAAATAATCAAAAAATTAGTATGTTACAAATAGTAGGAGTTGTAATTGTAGGATTTCTATAGTATAAAGGGTATTAAGTGTTTGATTTTAAAATATAAGAAATGTATAAGAAACTAAATCATATTATAAGGTTGTTTATCACTGAATTTAAACCGTCTCGTTTTAGTAAAGCCCAAAAGAAGAAGAAGCGTTGCTTCCCGCGTTTTCCATCAATTAAATTCATGCGTGCAAGATATTTCAGCCACCGTCACCACCTCCTATATATCTTAAACGGTTTCATTACCCTCTAAGCTTCTTCTTTCTTCCTCTGCTTCTATCTTTCTTTAGTCCTTCCTCATCTTCACCTCAAATAAGCCCGGCCCCTTTATATACTCAGAACTTTCTTCAAATTATTACGTACCCATCATAATTAATTTTATCTGAATAGTCCTGCTAATATTTTGATTAATCTATTGCTCCTTAGTTGAGGAATCTGTAAAGGACGATTCTTTTGCGTAAAAGTTGGATTTTCCCATTTCCGGGTATTGCTTTTTTCAGCTTTTTCGTGAATTATTGCAGTTTCTTGCTAATTTTTCTTATGGTGCTGGACTACTGGTACCTGGATGAAAGTGTGTTTTTTATTTTTGCTACTTGTTGTTTGGGCATTTATTGGGGGTATTTATTTCAATTTGTTGTCATCCCATTAATTGTCTTTTCTACTTTTGACTAGCTATAGTAGCTCTCAGTATTGGTTCTCTTTTCTTAAGTTATTATTGATCTTACTTGAATAGTTAGCTGAGAAATAGATTGGAGTTTATTTCCCTTGCAAAATTGTAATCTTAATCAAAGCTTTAGAGGAGGATTACTAGTTTTGGCTTTTGTTTGTAAAGAATATATAGTTGCTTAAGTTTAGATATTTGTTTAACTGGTACGTTTTAATTTCTTGTTGTTTATGTAGAACCTGAATCTGAATTGAGATTATACCATGGGAGGGAACATGAGCAAAAAGCCAGGTGAAACTACATTGGAGAATCTACGTTACATATCTGAGCTGAATTCATATGAAGCCGCGTGCAGGCTTGACGCTGATCTGCAGTCGTTCGATGCAACTCTACAAGCTCGAACCAGCCATGCTATCAACACCTTGGCTGGTGGGGTTGAAGTTAGAGCACTCTCCTTTGATTCATTGAAACAAGTAACCGAGTCCCTATTGGAAATGAATCAGGAAGTTGTGAATGTTATACTGGATTGCAAGGACGACATATGGAAGACTCAAGAATTGTTTGAGCTTGTTGAGGAGTACTTTGATAATAGCCTGAAAACTTTGGACTTCTTGGCTGCATTGGAGAAATGCCTAAAACGAGCTCGGGATGGTCAGTTGCTGATTCTTGTAGCACTTCAACAATTTGAAGAGGAGAGTGGGGTTGAAAGGAATAGCTATAAAAAGACTTTACAGGAATTGAAGAATTTCAAAGCTGTTGGAGGAGAACCTTTCACTGAGGAATTCTTCCAAATTTTCCAGTCAGTTTATATGCAGCAAATGCTGATGCTCGAGAAGTTGCAGCTGAAAAAGTATAAGCTTGACAAGAGGCTTAAGTACATCCATGCTTGGAGGAAAGTCTCAAATATAATATTTGCGGCTACTTTTACTGCTGTAATAATTTGCTCAGTTGTGGCGGTTGTCATAACAGTTCCAGCAGTTGCATCTGCTCTAGCTGCTGTTCCATTTGGCTCTATGGGAAAGTGGATTGATTCCTTTCTAGAGAAGTATGAAAATGTTGTCAAAGGGCAGAAGGAGTTGATCAACACAATGCATGTGGGTACTTATATCACAATTAAGGACATGGACACCATCAGAGTGCTAATAAATCGATTGGAAATTGAGGTTGATTCACTCTTGAAGAATGTTGATTTTACTATTGATGAACAGGCTGTAAAGCTTGGTATAGAAGAGATAAGGAAGAAGCTTGATGCTTTTATGAAGAATGTTGAAGATCTTGGAGTTCAAGCTGATGTGTGTAGCCGGGATATTCGCAGGGCTAGGACTGTTATATTACAAAGGATCATCAAGAACCCCAACCATTGACAGTTATAACTTGTTGTTGCAAAGTTGCCTTCATTGTTGGAAATTTTTATCTTTTTTATTTCTTGAGGACAAATGTGATCTAAATCTGAAACCTGGGTCCTGCTGGAGGACACCTTAGCCTTCATACCAAAAAGATACTTTATTATATTCATTCATTAGGCATATCAAGTACTAATTATTTGTTGATTCTTTATGTGAATGAAATCTCAGAACATTTTCGCAAATTTTTTGTCTATTTTCTGATTCATGCGGATACTGCTACTCTTAATCTTTTATTTGGGGTTTCATTGTGATATAATGATGAGAATCAGCCTCATATAAAAATTTAACAGCCTTATAAGCGTTGATGGGTGGAAGATGTTATTTCTACTGATCACACTCAACTGTGTCTATAAAAAAACTAAGCGGGCGTTGCAAATATAATCCGGGGTATTATGCCCAGAGTCGAATCCCACCGGGAATTAACGTATCAATCACTATCTTTAGACCTACTAAACTCTTTAGAATCAATTTCCCAAACGTTGAGAATCA
>MU781182.1:3259-23389 GCA_026770625.1 Nicotiana glauca
TTATATAAACTCAAACATAAATATTAATAAAGTTTATGAGATCATTTTTTAAATTTTATTTTTTTAAGATGAGGTTTACGTGCAATGCACGTACTCTAAGACTAGCATATATTCCTAATTTTTATCTTTAAAAATTATCTTTAAAAGAATAAGAATACTACACAACTGACTTTTTTTTCTCCATTAAGATGCATACATGAAATTAATCTTTAAAACAGAATTTATGTGATCAAGAAAATTAAATTACCTCAAGAAGGATTAATATTTCGTGCATGCGGCAGTAGTTGATGAAAACCTACAATTAAACAACACAACAACAAAAAAATATCAAAGATATTATATTGAATCAAGCATGGAACACGGTGTTTTCACCCAAAATCCCAAAAAATTAGCCCTTATTGCCCCGCTCAAAAAGCACCACATAAGTATACAAAGAAAAACAACCATAATAAAAAAAAACCCAAAAAAACCCTAGCCCTCATAACTCAAATGCAACCATTATTAATTATTATGCGCATAGCAATAAAAAAAAAACTAAAAATAGCAAGAATGAAAGGATACAACAAAAGCAAGACGGCATGCTGGCATAACGTATTCTCAATTGAGATAGATAGATGGAATTAATCTTAGACAATTCTTGTAATAAATAAAATTAGATTAATTAGCATATAAAAAAATGATATTTTGTGCGAGCCGCAAAGCAATGAGGCAACAATGTAACGTGTCCAGTGTTCCTTTATGTAGGTATTCTTGACTTCTTTGTCCGTGTAAATTTTGTATGACTATAGAAATTCAAGATTACGTAGTAGGAACATACTGCACGAAGGCCCTTAGCGAAATGTCGTTCGCCGTTTTTACCCTTTAAAAATGATTTTACATTGGATAAATTTGTACTTTAATAGTTTTTCTAATATTTAGGACTTTAAAATCGGCTAAAATATTAGTTATTAATTCTTTCCTTGTTTGAATTATATTTAATTTCCTAAAATTAGAAATTTAAATCGAGTAATATTCTACTTATATATTCTTTCCTTATTACAATGACGTAAACTGCAACAAAATGATCCTTTGTAATCTTTCAAATTAAAAAAGACAATTTCTTTTCCCCGTGAATGCTCGAACCGATTATAATTCTTAGTTCCATTACATTTAGAGTTCTTTATTTAATTTTTTTTTCATCTTATGCTTTCTCCAAAGTACTACAAGATTGCCCCTTAATCCGTTTTAGTATTTTTATTTTTAATTATAATCTAATTCTTTATTTTTAAATCTATTTTTCAAAATTTTGCCAAAAAGTGAATAATCACCATAACTTAAATAAGATTAACAAAAGATGGTGGAAATTTGTAAATAAGATTGCAAACAAAGATTCATTATATAACAAATTCCTAAAAGATTATATTCTATATTTGTTTATACTAAAATAAACAGAGTTGGAATACATTTAAGTTTAATAATATAGATTTATACGAATTGAATACTTTTATGAGAAGTTTTTTTCTTTATTGAGTTCGTTATATATGATCAATAATTATCATTCTTAAAAATTTATACTTTTTCTTAATTTTTATTTTGTAACTCAAATACACATGTTATATAAATATTTATGTATTTTTCTTAAGATTTATATTTACTCGACGAGAGTACGCGTTCTAGACTAGCAGATATAAATCAATAGATGGCACAAAACTAGGCGCCACATGAAAACTTTACCCAATGTTACTCCCTTTACTCTAGCCCTACCAACGAAAACGAATGAATCTATCCCTGTGGCTTTTGATTTCTTCAATCCCGACAAAAAACTCCGAAAAATGGCACTTGCCATTCGTCTACACTATTTATAAACTTGATATTCTTTTTGGGATAACTTACGAGCCTTCTTTTTATACAAAAAAAAATAATTAGGGCAGTCAAAAGGGCAAGTAAATTCAAAAATTGACTAATCAAAACAAGACAACGTGGCTCTAAGGGAATATATATCTCAGTCGCTTCAGAAGCAAACAAGACTATGGAATTTGTCCTCTTAATTTGATCGTTGCAATCTGCAAAAGAAAGATCACAAGAGCTTGTTTGTAAAGCCATCATGCAATTGAATTTAAATGTAATTACACAGTTTTAGCATGTTTGGTTGACAAGTAATTATTTGGTCAGCATATAACTGGATGTAATTGAAGGGGTGTAATTACACTCTATAAGAAGCTGAGAATTGCTGGTAATTACCATGTAATTTCCAGGTTATTTTTGAATATCTTTTCTTTTTAATTTACTTTTTGGTTTCTATTCTTTTTAATTTTTTTTAAAGTTTTTAAATATTATTTTTTACATTATTTAGTTTTTATTTCCTTATTTCTCATTTCCCAATCTTTACTTCACGTGTTTCTATATAATTTCTCATATTTTATTTCTTTCTTAATTATTTTTCTTTATTTTTTTGTTAGATTTAGCTATGTTATTATTCTAATTTTCCTAAAAAGTTATACCCCGTAATCGTAGAAAGAATAAATCGTCCATAAACTTGACTTATAATGAGTGATGCCATTAAAGTTGAACTTTATTATTGGATGAGGTTATATGCAAACTTAACTATGTTAAAATGATAACTAGTTTTTAGTATTTAAATAATATTCTCATTTTTCAACCTTTATTTTTTGTGATTCCAGGCAGTTGCTCATACTTTTTCTTCTTCATTTAGCATCATTGTGCTATTATTCTAGTTTTGAAACTACTCCTCCTAATATTAGAAATAATGAAACATTAATAAACTTAGCATATAATGAGTGATGTCATTAAAATAGGATTTCATTGTATATTTACTTAAATTATGTTGAAACTTATTTTATGTTATGTTGTACTTTTACATAAGAGTAATACGTTAAAAAAAATTGGATTTTGGATATTATGTTATATTTTCGCTTTCAATTTATTTGCTTTAGTATTATTCACTTATTAATCCAGACCGCATGTCATTCATTTTTCAGTTAAAGTTTATAGATTATTTTTTCGTAAAATATTTGAGCAATGTTATGACATTATATTTATAAATATTAATTAATTTATTAAGCATGCAGTCCATAATGTTCTTACATTAAAGTAAAATATTATTAATTTAAAATTATATCAATTATTTTTACAATATTAGTTACAAATATATGATAAGTAACTAATATATCTTCAAGAAGCAATACCTATTTCAAATGTCAAATTTAATATTATTTATAAATGTATATATTTGCTAAATCTTAACTGTTTATTTTTTATATTTAATTTTATATTTAAAATTTAATCTACCTATGTAATTACACTTGCGCAATCAAACAGTACACTTGTAACTACACTCTAATTACATTATGACAAACAAACAGATCATTGTAATTACAATACAGTGTAATTACTAGGAAATTCCACTTACCAGGTGGCTTTCCAAACAAACCCAAGTTTATACCAAGCCTTTAAGTATTGAAGGCCAGGTGCATCCAACCTGCATAAGATTCCTAATGTCTCCATATCTTGTAAACTCTTCCATTATCCTCCATTCCTTCTCACATGCAATTAGGAGGAATGACAACAGAGACACAATTACATCAAGAGCAAGACAACCTTTTTATTATAGCAATAATGCATGACAGATTATGGGACATGATTATGGCACTAACCACAGTACTGAAAGAACGCATTACTCTAATTAGGTCAAGAGATGTATACGGAAAATAGAGGCCACAATAGATAAAACTAAAAACACAAGTGTGAATCCAATTGGGCTACCCGTGCAGTTCTAAGGAAGGTATTGCCACAAATCCAGAAGACAGAAGATTAACTGCATAACATGAAACTGAAATGTATAAAAACAGTTCCAAGTTGGTGAAATATAAACAAGAAATAATCCTTTTTCAGCATCATGTCAAAAGTAAAGAGTTGTGGAAAAAGTGAATCAGGGAAGGGAAAGATTGAATTGCAACATAGCTCTATTTGCACATCTCAAGTATAGATGGTTGCAGCTGATTAAATAATCAGGGGAAAAAAACAATGTTCAAGGCCTCCAAAACTGTGACATTGTCATGTTTATTCTGGTTTTAAGCTTGAGTGTACACTCAGGTATACCATATCAAATCAAAAGCCAGAGAAGGTTGTATATCTTCAAACATCAAGGAGTAGGCGACGTGGATCTTCAACCACATCTTTAATCCTTCTCAGAAAGTACACTGCCTCTCTTCCATCAATCAGCCTATGGTCATATGTCAGCGCAATGTACATCATTGGTCTTGACACAACATTGCCTCCAACAACCATTGGGCGGTTCACAATTGAGTGCATTCCCAAAATAGCCGACTACAAAATCAAGCAACAAACTTAAATGGTGAGATCACTCCACGAGAAATTGCTAACCTTCTATGTCCTCAACAAGGATACATACCTGAGGAGGATTTATAATAGGGGTACTTAGAAGACTTCCATACACACCACCATTGGATATTGTGAATGACCCTCCAGCCATTTCATCAATTGAGATGGTTCCATTAGTTGCCTTCTTAGCGAGTCCGTTTATTGTCTTCTCTATCTCAGCAAAATTCATCTTCTCAGCATTGCGGAGAACAGGGACGACCAGACCCTGAAAATTTGAAAAAAGAAAGTTGGAAAACATTGACAATAAACTCAAAGAGTAGATTCCCAAAAGCAGATAGAAGGACAAGATTGAGATATCAGATTACAGATTTTCCATGAACTGTCGATAATATTCAAAATATTGAGGCAAAGGAAGGGTGGGCCTACCTTTGGGGTACCAACAGCTATACTGATGTCTACATAGTCCCGATATATGATATCATCACCATCAATAACTGCATTAACTATAGGTTGATTCTGGAGTGCACTAACTGCTGCCTGAAATTTAGTATAATCCTTTTTGTCAGAGTTTTTTTGTTGGGACAAGTAATAGATGTTTTTCGTCAGAATATGTCAACCAATATGTAAAAAGAAAAAGTATTGACATTGATGCTTCTCGTACTTTCACAAATCCAGACATCAGTCCTAACTTCACTCCATGCTTTTCAACAAATGCATCTTTGTAATCAGATCGGAGCTTCATCAAATTTGTCCTGCAACAACCAAGATTGGAGAAAAGTTAATACTACTAATACAATGGTGCCTAACAAACACTTCATGGGCTATGACAATGCCTCTTACACCTCTAATGGATTAGAACAGAAACAAATTTGCATCCAGGATATCAACTTGAGAAAGAAACTAAAGTTATAACCTCAAAGGTAACTTGCTAAATGAAAAATTCATCAAAAAGAAAGATAAGTACTATTATTTGGAAGGCAATTAAACCAATTTTAGTCATCAAAGGAACCGCGTTAACAAGGATCCTTCATGTTCCTTGATGTACCCATGTTGAACGGGTGTAACATGGGTGTGGGTATTTCTCGTGGATTCTTCAAAATACATTAGACGTTGGCAAACATTAGCATGCCGGAACCGGATGCTTCCACACACATACTGATTATGCACCCATTGATGAATCCATGTAACATAGATCATGGTATCAGAGGACTTCTATCTTTCTGATAGCACTAGGATTAAGCATATAACATACGACAAAAACGCTCATTAATTGTTTATCAAAATTACAATCCAAACTTACATATCAACTTCATTGAATGTAGTCAACAATGCAAATGTGTTCTGAGAATCTTTCAAGCGGGTAGCAACTCTTTTCCTGAGCCTCGTCATGGGAACCTATCATCAAAGAAGATTCAGATGTTGCTACATAGCAATTGCAACAGATGCTCAAATAATAATGTCGTGAATAGTGCTTCTTAAAACAAAAAGTGGAAAAAGCGACCACGTCCACAAGGCTTGAAAAGAAAAGGGAGAAGTGAAGTGCATGCTTCTTTAAAGTGAAGCACACAATTTACAGAAAGATTAGAAAATACACATCACATATGAATCTAGTACTATGATATAATTAAAATAACTGATTTAGCATCCAATATACAATAATGCTAATAATAACCCGACTCCTCAAAGTTGAGATTCAAAAATTTAACCGCTTCTGGTTGGATTCACTTTGGCATCATCATTTGAAGAACACACTTTCCAGAAGCTTAAAGTTTTGCTACTAAAGTGATAACACCTTGCTTACACATAGTTCTTTAAGCTACAAGGCATGGATTTTAATAACACGGGTCGTGACAATAAGCTTTCAAAAGTTTAAGGGACTCACTCGTCTTTCCCGCTCTTTAGGGGGAAGTTGGGGTTCTGTAGCAGAGCGCTTAGGAGGAGGTGGTGAAGTTTCCTTAGACTTCTCCTTGACAGGAGTTGTCTCAACTTTAGGTTTCATCTCTTCCTCTTTTTTCTCTTCAACAGCAGAAGGTGGCTTCGGAGCTTCTTTTTCAGATGGCTTCTCAGATGGAGCAACATGATCTACACTTTCTACACCCTCACCAGATTTTGAAATAATAGCAACCTTATAGCCTGGTTCCACAGTGTCTCCTTCCTTAGCTACAAACTGTAAATGTTCAAAAGCAGATGCAGAATCCATTGATCTCAAAATAAGAAAGGTATAATAAACCCGAGGAAGAAAACGAGGAGTTCTGGTGTTAATACGATATTCTACCTTTTGGATTACACCGGCTTCAGGACTAGTAACATCAATTGTCACCTGCCAAGTATAGATGACATGTAAGCCATTAACCTCCACGGAAATCCATAACAAGATTGAATTAAAATTAGTTAAACATGTTCCAAACTAAATACCTTATCGGTTTCAATCTGAGCAATTGGCTCGTCAACTTCTACTCTGTCACCAGGATCTGATTAAAAAGAATGAGACATGAAAGAAATTATTAAAAAGAATGAGAGATGAAGGAAACCAAGTGCTGTGCCTCAAAGAATATCATCGTGGACAAAATAACAAAAAACATACTCTTCAGGAATTTAGCCAGTGTGCCGTCACTTATGGATTCGCCCATAAAAGGAACAACAGCATCAACCAGATCACCTTTGGCAGAAATACAGATGAGGCAAAACAAAAACACAAAATGTTAGTAATTGCATCGCCAAATTGCAGTCTGGAGACAATTAAGCACACAAGGAAATGGCAATTTAAACATTCTCCGAACTATAATAAAATTCTCAGCCATCTCACTGATAATCATGATTCAACTCAACCATATTAATGGTTGACACAGCGTAGGATATCCAATATTGTAAGTCATGTACATAACAATGAAAACAAGTGATGAATAGCAATTTCATCACTATAATTGAGAGACAGCATATCATGCACACAATACATAGGTTAAAAATGTATCTATAATGAACTTGCCAGTCATGGCACTGGTAGTCGTCATCAGACTCCATTGTTGCAGTATAAGTACAGCTGATTCCTCCAATTTAGATTAACACATTTCAAGATATTCAATGGCCGAATTGATGTACTAATAATGAAAATAACAGGGATAAAGTTTTAATGTTCTTGTGTAACCATATTTAATCACAACCAAGACCAACTGAAGGAAAAGGATGGCACTGAGAAGAAGACTAGAAACGGAAACAAGAAGATGAATAAGAGTAAACATCCAGAAAACAAATAGGAATGTTCTCTCTCGGCGCACTTTAAGCAGAATTTGCTAACGTGCACGGGAAGCATGAAAATTCCGGCCACCACCGCCATAACGCCGTCGGCGAACTTAGTCACACCAAGCACTACTGTACCAGCGCATGCAAAGCCATTAACCTTTGGAAGCTTTCTTCCAATTCGATTCCAAACCATAGATGAGGAACCAGCTGAGGACGAAGCTAATGGACAACAAATCTTGCTCCGAAACGAGCGGTGCGAAGAACAGGTGAAGAAGTTCCACGCCGGCTCCAATTCTCTGATATAGCAAACAGTACAGCAAAAGCTCCAGTAGGAACCAGTACCAATGGAGCAGAAACCAATGGAACAGGAACCAGTGCAACGAGATAACAGTAGTGAGGAGAGGCCAGATAGAAAAAATCGTAGAGGCCAAATGGGGAAAGCTCTCAATTACATTCCACCAGATCTGCAAGGGGAAACAATTGTAGTAACAATTGAAGAGGACGACATCAAGGAACAACAGAATTACTGGGCTACTGCAATCATTGGGTATGTCTTGGGTGAGAATCCGTACTTTAGATCTATGGAGAACTATGTTGATAATGTATGGGATTTTGTTGCTACTCCTAAGATACTATACCACGATGAGGGTTGCTACATTTTTAGATTTGATTCAATTGAAGATAGAGACAAAGTCATGCAATCAGGGCCGTACTCTTTTCATAATAAGCCATTTATATTGAAGAATTGGTCGCTTGATTTTGTGTTTAATCCGGAGTGTTTGAATGTTATTCCGATTTGGGTAAGATTTCCAAACCTTCCTGTGGGATTCTGGTCAACTGAAGCCTTAAGCAAAATGGCAAGTGGTATAGGTAAGCCAATGTATACAGATCTCTATACTGCTGAGATGGATCGAATCTCATATGCAAGGGTCCTTGTGGAGGCAGATATCTCTCATCCTTTGCCAAATGACATTCTACTTCGTACTCCAGTAGGTGTAATTCATCAAAGCATAGAATATGAATGGCAGCCAAAGTTTTGTATGGATTGTATAAAGGTTGGACATACTACCGAAGAATGTAGGAAGAACAAGGAAGAAGGAGAAGCTGGAGAATATGTAGAACAGAACAAAAAAAGGAGAAGAGGCAGAAGGAGAAGAAGAGTGGAAACAAAGTGGATAGCAAAGGAGATGCCTGTACCAAAAAGTGGAGAAGCAGGGAATGCAAATATGAATGAGGACAATGCAGTAGAAGAACAAAGTAAAGGTAGGCAGCTAGATAGCAATGAATTTCCACCACTCCCAGTCATAAGGAGTGAAAGGAATCATGATCAAAGTACTCTAGTGTCTCTAAGGGATGAGCCAAGCTGTTCTACTAGCCAAATCAATACCACAAATAGATTTATTGACTCAAGGTGGTAATGCAATTGATACTGGGCAGGGTGGACAAATCCACCCTACACCTCAATGATTCTCAGCACCTGGAACATAAGGGGGCTGAATAAGCCCTTTAAACAGAAGGAGCTGGTACTCTTTCTGAAGAAGTATAAGGTTGAGATAATGGGACTAGTTGAAACAATGGTGAAAGAAAACAAGGCAAAAAGAATTGCTCTGAAAACAGTGAAGGATTGGAAGGTAAAATTCAACTATGATTATGCATATAATGGAAGAATATGGTTAATGTGGAGGCCTCATGTTCAACTTCAGATCTTGAAGGTTGAAGCACAATTTATTCATTGTGAAGTGGAGAACACTGTCAGGCAGAAGAAATGGTTTTTCACTGTGATCTATGCTTATAATGAATGGAATGCTACACAGCAATTATGGGAGCAGCTTGGTGGTATAGGAGCCAATATCACTGATGAATGGCTAATCAGTGGTGACTTCAACAATGTATTGCATGCAGATGATAGAATAGGAGCTCCTATAACCCAGCAGAGATACAAGGGTTCAAAGAATTCTTGGACAAAATGCAACTAACCCCACTGAAGAGTACAGGATGGTATTATACTTGGTGCAATAAAAGGGATGAGAATGTAAGGGTGTACAGTAAAATAGATTGGGCATTTGGAAATTTCAGCTGGATGATGAATAATGAGCATACTGAAGCAGAATTCTTAAATCCTGGGGTATCTGATCATTCCCCTATCTTGATGAATTGCAAAACTGACATCATTCAACATCAACTACATCCTAGACCATTCAGACTATATCATATTGTCCTTTACCACCCTGATTTCAAAAGGATAGTGAAAGAAGTATGGGGGCAATATGAGGGTGTTCCAGGGAAGTCAAGGACTTGGTACAAGATTAGGAGGCTGAAAGTGGCTAAAAAGGAACTGAACAGTTATATGGCTACATACCAGCAAAAACTGAGCCAAGCAAAACAAAGGTTGGAACTGGTGCAGCATCAACTGTCAATCCAGCCATTAAGACAGGAATATATTGATGAAGAGAAGGAAGCATTGCTAGAAATGGAGAAATGGAGCAATATTGAGGAGCAGGTGATGAGGCAAAAGTCTAGAGCTACTTGGATTCAACATGGAGATGCCAAGACCATATATTTCCATGCTCAATGGAAAATGCGTACTAACAATAATACTATTGTCTCTATTCACAATGATGCAGGAATCAAATTAACAGATCCAAAGCAGGTGGAGGACCAATTCCTGGGATTCTTCAAGTCACTAATGGGAGAATCCTCACAAGTACTACCAAGCCCTGATGCTGAGATAATCAAAAAAGGACCCTGTTTAACAAGGACACAACAACTGGAGCTGATTAAGCCAATTAAAGAGGAAGAGATATTGGAGGCTATCAAAAGCATGCCAATTGATAAAGCACCAGGAGTAGATGGATTTCCAGTGGAGTTCTACACAAGTCAATGGGAGGTGATCAAAGCAGATGTGATAGCAGATGTCCTGGATTTTTTTGAGACAGGAAAGATGCCAAAGGCCATAAACAGTACTGCTATATCTCTAATTCCTAAAGTTCCTAATCCTACTCAGGTTAAGGACTTTAGGCCAATAGCATGCTGCACTACCATCTACAAAACAATTACCAAGATCATAACAGGGAGACTAAAAGCATTCATGAACCATTTAGTAGGAGATTCTCAATCAGCCTTCATTGAAGGAAGAAATATCACTGATAACATACTGTTCACTCATGAGCTCTTCAAAGGCTATATTAGGAAAGGAATATCTGCAAGATGTATTCTCAAGGTAGATCTGAGGAAAGCCTATGATACTTTGGATTGGTATTATTTGAAAAGGACGTTGATAGTACTGGGATTTCCACAAAAATTTGTATGCTGGATTATGGAATGTATATCAACAGTATCCTACTCTTTAACCTTAAATGGAGGTCTTACAAAGCCATTTGAAGGCAAAAGGGGATAAGGCAGGGTGATCCTATGTCATCCTACCTATTTGTGATAGCCATGGAGCAGTGTTTTAAAAAGTGCTCGCTTCGTCGCTTTAAGCGCAAAGCGAGGCGATGCGACCTAGTCTCGCTTCCAAGAGGCTGAGGCGACCAGATATGAGAAAGCGAGCGCTTCACAGTGAAAAGCGACGAGGCGACGAGGCGGAAAAAGCGATGAAGCGATCGCTACTTTACAAAAAAGCACTGCCATGGAGTACCTGCAAAGAGAACTTAATATACTGGCAGAAAACAAAGAATTCCATTTTCATCCAAGATGCAAAAAGCTAGGAGTAATGCATGTGTGCTTTGCTGATGACTTATTGATGTTTTGCAGAGTTGATCTAAAGTCAGTGAAATTACTGCAGAATGCTTTCTTGAAGTTCTCAAATGCATCAGGGTTACAAGCAAATCCAGAGAAAAGCTCAGTTTATATTGCAGGCACAAATGAAAGGATTAAGAGTCTTATACTACAGGAATTGGACTACACTGAAGGCACATTGCCCTTCATATATTTAGGAGTTCCCTTAGCTCCTAAAAAGTTATCTACTCATCAGTGCTGGCCATTAGTTGAAAGGATTACTGCAAGAATCAGCTGCTGGACTTCAAAGCTTCCATCATATGCTGGAAGGTTGCAACTCATCAAGTCAGTCATCTTTGGGATGCAGTCATACTAGGCTCAGGTGTTTTTACTACCAAAGAAGGTCAGCAAAATGATAGAGGCTGTATGCAGATCATATCTATGGACTGGGCAGGCTAACATCTCCAGGAGAGCTTTAGTAGCATGGGATAGAATATGCTTACCACAAACAATGGGAGGTTTGAATGTGATCAACCTCTGCCACTGGAACAAAGCTGCAATAATGAAGCCTTTATGGGCACTCACAAAGAAGAAAGATTGTTTGTGGATTAGATGGGTTCATACTTATTACATAAAGAACAGGAGCATTGACACTATACCTATACCTAAGAATGCAGCTTGGGTTGTAAGGAAAAATATTGAGCAAAGAAAGTTCATACCGAACATACCAGCTTTACAGGGTAATGTTCAAGAAAGGCTGGAATCCTTGCAAAACACAAATGGCAAATTCAGTATCAAGAAGCTCTACAATCTGCAAACTCCTCAGGGACAGAAGGTATACTGGAAAAGCTTGATCTTACACCCTCACATTCATCCAAGACACATGTTTAACATGTGGCTGACCATCCATAGGAGACTACCAACTGTGGATAGATTGCAGAGAATAGGAATTTCAGTTGACTCAATGTGTGTTTTCTGCGGCCAGATAGAAGAACTATTGGAGCAATTTTCTTTGAATGCTCATACACAAGTTCTATCCGGAAAAGAATGCTCAACTGGATGGGAGTTCAAAGATAAATCCAACCTAGGGAGGAGGAGTTAAAATGGATGACTTATCAGGCAAGGAAGAAGAAAGGAATATGCAATATCATTTCAGCTGTATTTGGCATACTGCTGTATAGTATATGGAGAGACAGGAATGCAATCAGATTCAACAATGGATGCACTTCAGCAAAGCAGATATGCAGAGAGATTACATCATACATCCACATCAAGAGCCATGTACACAGCGGTTGGAGGAACTATATGGAAGACTTAGATAGATATCCGTAATTTTTGGAATGTATTTCTGATATCCTAGACCCTTGCTAGTGCATATGTACAGAATTATAGATGCAGTGTAGTAACTAGTATAGAATACAGGAGATATCTTCTATGTAGTAGCGAAGTATAGGCTAAGGAAGTAAAGGAGCTGGTCAGCAGATCCTGTTATGTAAAGAACAATTTTTGATGAATGAAAACTTTAGTTTATCAAAAAAAAGAGTAAACATCCAACCAATCCATTACTACACAATATATGGAGTATAAATCAATTGTAAATTTCCAATGAGTACTTAATTTCACGCCATTCCAAGCAACTAGCACAGTATCTTTGGAGTTTGGACGGATAATTGCAAATTAATCTTCCACTCCCAGATAGGAATTTGATATTACCATAACTAACATGTAAATGGCAACGATCACAATGGAAAACAACAAAAGAACCGACAAAATTCAAGTAGTATCTATATAGGATCTCAACAATACAGAAAAGGGAAAAAAAGGGTATGTTCTCTAAAAAGATATTTTAACAATGTGTCAAAAACTAGAGAAGATACAATAGGCAAATTAATAGCTAGCATTTTCCAGCCCTATCATCAATAGCGTGCGGCACTAATGAATAGAAAGGACGGAACCGTGGTAAACCATTGAAAACAGAATGGACCAAATGACATTTTCAATAGTTACATGTTGGAGTTTAGTAGATGCAGGAATAGGTTCGCATGTATCAAGATTCCAGACAAGGTTAATCACTAATAAAGCAGATATACCACTATTTGAACAAAAAGGCCTGCTGCAAATCTGTAGCGTGAGACTTGAGTGATGATTGGCCACAGCTCCCCTGCAGAAAATGATATAATTCAAATGGACCGCCAGAAAAGAAGGGAAAAAGAAAAGTGGAAGAAGCAGCAGAATGTACCAAAATCATCAACTCTCTTATTCTTTACTCACTACATCCACCAATTAAAGCCAACAAACAGAACAGGGTGCAACATAAGAAAGAACGGATTAATCTTGACTAGATATTGGTGGCAACACTAAGCCGCGCACATCAAGGCGTATTGTCTCATCTCTTGCTATACAGTTGGTGGAGAAAATGAGTTAAAAGACAAATATGATTTAAGTTATTTTACTGCATAAGGTGGAGCTTTTATTGAGGAACTAATTACTAGTGGTTTATTTTGTTTTTTTTCTTTCTTCACGCTACAATTCAAAAATGACCTTAAGACTATAAAAGAAAAATGAGATGAGCAATGAGATTGTCAGACGCCAAAACTAAAACTAATCCATTTTAATGGTCAGGGGTGTGTTATTGATATAGGAAGGTCACTGCTGAAAGTATATTTAATATATGTACACATGCGCACACACGAGAAGAAAAAACAAGCAGATTAGTTTAATTCTTTAAGATCCACCTTTTTGGGGGTACAAAGACTTCTTTGAGCATATGAATTTACCAGATCTTTTTTCTTATTTTATCAGATCTACGATCATAAATCTCCCCTATCCTTAGTTTGTATGACAAAGTTCCACCTATGGATGTCCCAAAAAGTGTCTAGCACAAAAACTAATTCACACCTTTTACAAGTATCAAATTCACTTTCATTAAGATGCAAATCTAGATCATGATGTGATCATCCCCTTATCAATCCTCAATAATCATAATATACTCTTCTAACCACAATTTGAACGTTAATGTAAGTCATTCGATTCATTAATTTATAGGCAGCTGAATTGTATCATATAATTTGGGAATGGGTGGTGTTTCACTTATATATCATGTGTAGAAACATGTAAACCTCTATCTCTCTTGCATAAATGACCATACTATCTTTCTCGCACTGCTTTGGCTCTTAATTTCTCATTCAAGTACAAGAAGGGACAAAGCCAGCTGCCAAAAATAAGGTCTCTTCTTCCCGTAAAGCATAATGACGAAAAATAGTGACCAAGCCGTATGTCTAATAGCAATACTTAACCAGGAGCCTAAGATATGCAAATATAAAAAACAACAGTTGGTTTCACCTCCAAGTATTGAACTAAAGCAGGGTGTCCCACGAGGAGGGCAAAATGCAAAGGCTAATCGGGGTAAGAGTATGGTGCATCTTTTCATGCTATACACCTTTACACAAAAACAGAAAGTGCACTAGTAATGAAACTAATCACTAACCTTTCTGGCCTCGAGTTTGTTGAGCATCCTGTATCGAAATTTAGGAGTTAATAACCATCGCAATGTGAAATGAATATGTTGAAATTTGTGATTCAGCCAGCACAATTACCAGGTAAAACACGGTGACTGAAATTCCTAGCATGACCACATTGTCTAGGAATAAGTATTATCTGTTGACATGTGTGAAGTATGTTATGCCTCAAATCTCGAAAAAAAACAAAGCATATGAAGACAAAACATAAAAGAGCATAGAGTCTCCAAATAAAAGAAGACAACTAACATCCCCATATCAGAGGACAAAAAAGATAAAGAGTCTGGATAACTATCAGAGAGTTTATTTCAAATATTATATCATGAATTCTAAGACCTAACTAATTCAGAACATAGTCTTTCAAAAGCAATCAAAGCATAGAATTTGGCACATCCCAGCGTATAAGGAGAAATCGCAAAAAAAAAAAATCCATGGTAAAGTAAACAGTAGGTGAGATCCATGGACTGGATATCATACAATTCGACACAAAATATACCTAATTAGCACAACAACCTTCAAAATTACTAAATTAAAGGGAAACAGCAATTTGATGAACGCTACTCCCTGCTCGAATAACCTCATATTCAAGACAAAAGACTGCTTTCATTTCATTTACCAAGATACACTATACTTTAACCTAATAGCTCAATATAACATAGGCAGATCCAGGATTTGAACTTTACGGTTCAAGTTAAAATTCTACCAGTCCATTTGATTTACATACGTCTGAAAGAATTTATTATTTGTACTTATCTAGTGAACTTACACATACAAGGTTCGAGGCCAAAGCTAGTGGGTTTGGATGAACCCATAACATTAACACTACCTCCATTTCTGCTCAATAATGTATTTATCTTAAAACTGACCAAAAGTAACAGCTCGGACGTAAATGTGCAAAATAGTTGTGTAAACATAAAATTGACCTCCTATAAACAGAAAATCAAATAGTCATTACCTTTTCTGATGCGGCAGAGGGAATTCTTGATGTAGAAGCTGCAGGGCGAATCACATGCAGATTTCTCCCTAAACACTACCCAATAAAAAACAAATTTCGTTATATTAATTTTACTCATATTAAAGTTCAATACAAAGTATGCAAACTAAAAAGAAAAGAAAGGCCAAATGAGGAATTGTACCGAAGCAGAAGCTTTGCGCCTTAAAACGCCCAGCATCGTTGATTTGGTCTATTAAAGCTGTTAAATCAATAGAAAAAATTAGGAGAAAATTCGATACTGTTAATACGTGCGTGTGTGTGTGTGTGTGTGAAATGGTGTGTGGATGGTGGCGATAAAGTAGATCTTACAGAATATAGAAGTAAATATGATAAGAAGAGGTTTTGACCTGAAGAATAAATGAAGATCAAAGAGAATAGGGTTTGGGGAAAGTGCGCCGATTGAGAACGGAAACAGAGAGAGGGAAAGTCGCTAGGGGGAACTTGTTCGCACTTCCTGCACAGCTGCCAGCTTTTTCTTTTTTCAAATAAAGAAAATTATTCTTCTATTTTTGCCTTCCAGAAGGTGTTGGGAGAATGGACTAAAGGACTGGCCTGGCCATGCCAACTTGTCCCCAAAAGAAATATTGTTAGGTTGACGGCGTCGCTCGAAAAAAAACTTACAAATGGCAATGGAGCTACTTTTTCTACTTATTTCATATGATATTATTTTCTAATTATTTTATTCTAAAAATTATACATATATTTAAATTTTAGAGGTATTCTAATTTTAAATATATTATTTTCTCCTTAATAATATAGTTTTATAGCTATAATATTTTATAACATATTTAAAATGAAAAAGGACCGAAATTGACTTGTCCTATTCGTTTCGGGATACTTTTGTCCTTTGTTAATAATTGGTTTTTTTTGCCCTTACCATTACAAAACTTGTATATATTTACTCATGTGATTTGTGAAAGGTTTGTTTTTTGCTATTTTTTATTAACAGAGCCAATAGAAAAATATGAAAAATGTCCAAAGTTGCCCCTCAAATTTGCAAATTAATTACTTTTTCCCCCAATATAATAATTTGATTAATAGTTTTTTCTCTAAGGATTCATTTTAGACTTTAATTTGTGTTTATTAAAATCACAATAATACTTGACCATTAGTTGAACCGCCTCTTATTGATCATACCCCTTCCCTCCCCCTTTTGTTAAATTAAGTAAAAATAAATAAATTTAAAAAAATTAGCCATCAAATAGATGTACCCATAATATAAAATATATTTATAAATCTATAACTAGAAGTAAATGATTGAAATAAAGAAAGCTAATTCAACCAAAAACTCTAATATAGTTAAAGAAAAGCACTAGACACAACTGGTGTCAAGCAAAAAATAATTAAAATTTCATGAAAATTTTTAATACAAAAAAATTTAAAAAATTGAAAGAATTGAACACGTACATCAAAAGCTAAATTAGAATAAATATAACAACAAAAGTAAGCAAAACAAGGAATAGAGTGTTTGACTTTGTATAACTAAATTATTAATTAAAACAATAGTTACATAAGAAAAAAGTTTAAATGTTTGTTTTTTTTTGGGGGAGGGGGGTTGCGGAGGGGAGGGAGAGTTAAACCTAAATATGAAAGAGGAGGGGGATAATCAATAAAAGGGGATTGCAAAGTATTATTTTATAGTTTTAATATACTCAGAGTGAGATTTAAAATAAATCACTTAGTAAAAAAAGAAAATATTAATCAAATTACTATATTAATGCCAAAAGTAAATATTTTACAAACTTGAGGGGGTTCTTTGGACCTTTTTATTTTTTTGATGGCTTTGTCAGTGAAAATGGGCAAAAGTGAATCTTTCGCAAATAGGGGCAAATATGTACTAGTTTTATAATGGTAAGGGCATAAAATTCCCAACTAGTAATGGAGGGAAAAGTGTCCCTAGACGAATAGCACATGAGCAATTGTGGTCCTTTTCCACATTTAAAAATCATAAATTTTAAATTTTGTGCTCAAAGGTAGGCTGAGCAAGAGAGCGATTTAGTAGGTAAGATTCTTGCAGCAAGTGGCACTTAAATTTTTGTGTGACCTAATTTATGAAAATTGGTGTTCAATTCGACTCATCAAAATAAGTTGAAGACCAAACTTTGCATTAGTATGAACGACGGCCCTCAACAAAACTACATAAGAAATAAGATTAACAAAAAAGATAAACAAGCTCACATAACTCAAGTTATATTTTGAGGTCTCGATGATAATATGTTGCGTAAGCTAGAATAAAGGTAAAGAAAGAGACGTATGCTATTAACCTAAATTGGGTATCCTCTCTAAAAAGTAAATATAAACAAAAGCTCGAGAAGGTGATGGGTACTAATAAAAAATAGAGTTATAGTTTGTACAATTATTAATAGACATAGTACATAGTCCATTAAAACTTGAACAACATGTAATGAACCACTTAATATATAACGATGATGCATTGTCCATTTTTATAAACCATAATGTCATAAATCAAGTGCCCTCAAATGATCATGGTGATCATCTCTATTGTATCTATGTTCACTTCTAGTGGAGTGAAGTTATTGAAAACTGCAAGTTTCAATCCCTGCATAAAAGTTGTTAATTCTGCATTAATATTATTTATGTATGCAAGCCTGCCCCATGCCCCCTACCTCCACCCCCACAAAGCCATTACACAGTCCTTATTGTTGTTTCTCACTACTGTCTTATACCTCCTTTATTTCTCTGCAAAAGACGAGACCCATTTGTGTTAAGCTTATAGGTTCCTCTGTTAGGAGGTTCCCACTTGACATTAATGATCTGCTTTGGTGTCTTAGTCGACATCTACCAACTATATGTAAGAACTCAATAATTGTCTTAGATATTGTGTTGCTAAAAGGGATTGGTTCTTTCTTCTTATTGAAGCAATTACTATTCTTGGTTAATCAGATCTTCCAAAGATAGAAGGGGAGCATATTGGCCCAGTTAAGGGGTTATTGAATTTATAATTCTTGACATTACGTTAAAAAGTCTCCCACTGCTGAGGTGCATTGGTAACAACATGTATACACACATTGCAGGTACTCTGCAATGAGATGGCCTCCCAGAAAAATTTTACATTATCACATTGAAGGAAAATATGGGATATTATTTCCTCTTCCTTGTTACAAAAGAAGCATATAGGGTTGCTGGTGATGTACAGTGAGCGCATATACTAGCTATTAAGGAGTCTGCCAAAAAACTTAATCTTGTAAGAGTTATTAAGGTTACAAATTTACATGAAGTGCTCCCTAATGGGGTTGCCACTATGTTTCAGTTGGGCCTCCATGAGGGAGTATGATGTCTTGGTGGAGAAGAGGCCATTACTTGTTAAATTCCAAATCAGCCTGTCCATTCTGCCTGAGTTGGCATGGATGCCAGTGTTATTAATAGAGCTCACTGCATTGTCAGGCACTGTTAGAGAGAGGTTGTTGAGGTTCCATGCCCCATTAAGGTGATACTAAAATTGGTATTGCAGATAGAATTTGAGAAAAAAGAGAAATTAAGGAGAAGAGAAGATAAGAGGAGAGAGAATCAGAAGAAAAGAGAAAAAGGCAATTGTGTATTATCATTCAACATACCTTTTAAAATGATAGAGTTGAGATTTATACTTGTAGCTACACTGGGGTCACACGAATTTCGTTTCCTCTCTATGCTAATGTGAGCACGTGATTTTTTCCCTATATGAATTATTCCCATAAACTATCCGAAAATAATTTTTGCAAATTTTATAAGATTTCTTGTAGAATTTTATTAGTTATTTGTATTTTTGTGCATATTTGATTTTCATTAAAATTTAAAAAATACCAAAAATACGTGCATTTACTTTTAGGATTTAATTTAGCATTTTAAGATTGATTAAGTAATTAGGTTATTTTATATTTAAAAAAAAAGAAAAACTCACAAAAATAGTCATCTCGCACCTTTCAATTTTAATTTTTGATTTTTGAATAGTTTTCTTTAATTTACTAATTGTGGTAATTGTTTAGGATTATTTGATATTTTTGATGAGTTAATTTAGTTTTATAACTTAATTTAGGATTTTAGTTTTAATTTTTAGAAAAAAAAGGAAAAAGGGAAAAAACATTAATTTTGAAATTAAAAACAAAAAAAGAATTAGAAAATGAAGAGAGAGCAAGGCTTTTTGGGCCAAAACTTTTTGATTTTACCCCAGCCCATGTTAAAATTTCGTTCAAACCCGTCCAAGTGTAGCCCCTGACCCGGTCCGCCCCCAACTAAATCAAACGACCTCGTCCCCCCTCCCCCCCTCCTCCAACCAATTAATTTGGGCCGTCGAGGATCTTTGATCTAATGGCTCAAAAGTGG
>MU781193.1:6092-34962 GCA_026770625.1 Nicotiana glauca
GACTTTCCGAGGTACTATTCTGTTGGTTTTGACTTTGAATATTTGTATTGAAACCAAGAAAATGTCAAAAAGGTCTATTGACTCAAGAAATTCAACTCCCTTTAATGATCTTGACGTACGTCATTTAATTTTGGGAAAATTGCGACTTTATTATAGGTTCTATCGTTAATAGAGATATATTTCCTTTTAGATTTCAGTTTTTATATGATGATTGTATATAAAGGATTACTTAACAAATAATTTACGTAATTGTTCATACAACAAAATAAGGTACATTAGCTACTACAGTTGATTAAAATATGATGATTGTATAAATTTGTTTAACACTAATAGCTTATATATCAGAATTATCATCCAATATACATATACTTACCAGCTGTTTTAGGTTAACGATCTAATTAAGTAAAAGAATGACATAGTGATTATACTTGAACATCTGCTTCTTGTGATGATGGATTAAGGATTTTCAAAACTTCAACATAATCTCTGTACCTGAAATTCAACATTCCTCCAGGATTTTCAAGACAAAACATTTGAAACAATCAAAACCAAGAAATGCTCATTGATGTATTTAATTAATACTAGTATCTATAAAAATGTGTTGCACGTTAGTAATAACACATGATGATTTACATATTTATTTATACGAAGGAACAATACATTGCAATTAATGAGAGAAATTTTATATACAATAATACAACAATCATTTAAATGCCGAAAAATATTGTACATTAGCATAATACGTGAATTCAAAATGAAAGGACATTGCCAGAACTTACACAAATGATTAATTTTAGTCGTGTTAAAGTAGATAATTATCTATTGTAGTTTAAAGGTGTCTAATGTGATGGTATCTTACCAAACACTTCTTTTATAGATGATGTTTTTGTTGTATATGTTTCCTTCTAATGCTTTGGTTGCTCCGCCATAACCAGAACTCTTGTTGTCGATATTGAATATCTCTCTTGAAAATGCAACATATAGTTGTTCATGTAAGAAAATATATTGTTATAAATATAGTCCAGTATTTAGGATGTTTGTCATTATGCTTTATTTATTATAACTACAAAATATAAACATACTGAAAATTATTTTCACACAAATTTAAAAGGACATTCTTTAGTTTCGGAAGATGAAAGTTGAATTCGGGGATAAACACATACTTAGAAGCACATTGGCTAGTATCATAAGTTCTGCATCTATGACATTATTGTCAAAACTTGTATATACCATATGTTATATAAGTTATTCAGCATATCTAAGTTTTCAGTGGCATGACGTACATATCTTTCTTCAAAATCAACCTATATGCAATGGAAGATCAATTTTAACTTAGTTTATTATTTATATGGTGACACAAACACACGTAAGAAATAATGAACTTGACAACAACATGTATGGTAAAAGGTCATTTGGTATTACAGTATTTAAATATTCTTCTTGGTAGTAATTGTTGGTATCTTCTTCTGCTGAGTCAAAACTGAAAGATATTTTGTTTTCACCTTAAAACATAGCAATCAACCTTTTATTTAGTTGATCAACATATTCATTTCTGCGAGCTAAGATAGCTCTTTAATTTCTATCATGTAATTTACACAAATTATTTTATAATCTAATGATAAAAATATTCCTTATTAAATTCACTACTATTACCGTTGGGGGTTGATAACCAAGTGTTTTAGAAGAACCAGCTCATCTTTTATTGGATGCTCTTCTTTGTTTCTGACACGAAGCAAGAAGTAACTATATGTTGGATCTATTCCTATTTTTATATTTCTTGTCATTTGAATGTTATTCATTTAAGGCCATAAGTATGAGCAAGCTAGCTTTTACAATTTTCGGTTTCCTCAATTTTGGAACTATTGATCGTACTTGACAGAAATCACCTCCACGGTGGATGTCGAACCCACGAGAATTTGTGATTAACTATTAACTAAATTAGACTATCCTAACTATCTAAACAAGAATTAAAACTAGAAGTATTTGATTTTAAACTAATTAAAATAATAAAAATAAATAATGAACTTTGAATAGAGGAAGGGCAGATTTTTATGTTATCAATGTAATGAAACAATCTAGGGTTATGGGCTATCTAACAATCCCATTGTATTCTTCAATTGAATTGACTGACTAATTTATATAGCTTATTGGTTGACACAGTTAATATTGCTCATAAGAATCTATCTAGTTCTTACTCGCCTTTTCAAGCTAACCTAACGCCTATATGTATATGGAGTTAGAATCAACAAGAATGCATTTATAATTCCTGTAAATCAACCAAGCAAGGCAATTAGGTATATGTCTATCCTAATCGCGAATCCATTCGCCGATACCCAGGTTTAAGAACTTGCTCTACTCAATCCTATATGTAATATATAATTATCATTTTCGAGTTCAATTCTAGATTCGTGGATAGTATTCAATTGGTGATCAAGAAATTACACTACTACAAGCGAAAATAAACTAATGCCATAAAGGCCAATATTACCGGCAATTTATTAATTGCCCTGAATAAGCACTTTTTCTCGGCAATTAAAAAATGGCCACTAAAAGCTTATGCCTTGTATAGAGCGGGACTTTTTTTGCCCTCCCTCAAAGTTATTTTTCATTTCCCTCCTTAATGTTGATAATTCAGTATTTTATTCTTTCATTCCCTTTTTATCGAGAATGAGGATTCAAAATCCAATGAAACCTTAACGCCCAAAATTCTAATTCCTACTCAATCATTACCCACTTATTCATCATCGGCTTCATCTTCTTCCTAAAAATATTACTCGACGAAGATATTTTATTTTTCCTATTAATTAATGAAGGAACATCAGAATATTTGAGGCTTTGTTCTTCCTACATAAATATGTCAACAATTACGGTTACAGATGCAAAGTAGATGTTTGCTACATCAATGGGATTAGAAGGTTTTACACTGAACATGCAATTTTTCTGAAATTGAAGAAGCCAAAAGCTATGTCTCTGAGGTCATGGTCCCTTATAATCTTTTTATTTTATGAATTTTGATAAATTGCAATTGTTAAACACTTTTCGGCATCAAGTGCTTTGTGGAGTGTTACTGATTTTCTAGAAAATTTATTTCTATTTGATTTTATGGTCATATTCTTTTGGTTGTTGCATTCTTTGTGTTAAGAGAATGAAATTTAATTTTCAAATACAATAGATCTAAAAAGAAAAATAAATCTTGAGAAACTGTAGCTAAAAAAAGTATTAAGATAGAAAGCTTCAGTATATTAGTAGAAACAAAGAACTATAGCTATATAGTTACTATGAATCGTTCTATATTTTCTTATTTTTACTAAGTTAGATAAGATAAAGGTGGACAAACAAATATTTCTAGTAATCTACTCCATATAAATTCATGAGTTTTTTATTAGTAACAACTTGATTTTCAGTTTTTTGAAAAGAAACTTTTGCTGGTTACTTGATAATATTTCATTCCAGGTAATGACTGATGTTCAAGGAGTTCAGAGGAATAGATTGGAGGAACGTGTTTTCGAATGTGTAATGGTTTGTAAATTTTTGAAATCTAAACTATTTATTATGAAGTAAAAATATCTTTAAATTATGTTGGTGCTATACAACTATGCTAAGATCTAGACACTATGGTAGATTAACAACAATCTTTGTGTTATTTGATGATTAAAAAACAAAATAAATATGAGATATGACAACCAATGTTGAGTCCTTATGCAATATTACTCTAGCTATATGACTTGGACTACAGATTTTAATTTGCACTTTTAATGAATTATATGTTTACATTACTATTCTCGAACAAGGGGATATAGTGTAGTTTCATATGAATGCTTTATGTTGCGGGATAAAGAGGACGAAAGTTAAAAAAGGCATCATACTTTTACTTATCGTTGAGGTGATGTGATGTGGCAAAGATTTAAGTAAAATTTTCTAATCTGAATGTATTACCTAAAGCAGTTTTTACGAGGAAACTTGTTGTCTATTAAATGTCTTAGGAAGTTGATTGTCTTTTTGAACACTTTGATGCATTAACTTAAAAAATAATGGCAAAGTAAGTTAGACATTGTAACGACCCAACAGGTCATTTTGAACTTTTACACTTTGATCGTCAGTTCTCAGGCATGACTTACCCCATGTTGGGTATTATGACTAATGTAGATCGTTGGTTTTGGTTTTTGGGAAGATTTGGAATGAATTTGAAAGAACAGTTTCAGTTGAAAACTTTAAATTTTAAAGGTTTGACCGAGAGTTGACTTATTTGTATATGAGCTAGGATCGGAGTTTTTATGATCTGGTTAGCTTCGTTAGATTATTTGTTACTTAGGAGTGTGATCGAAAGTGATTTTGGAAGTCCGGTGTAGAATTAGTCTTAAATTGGTGATTTCCGGTTGATAGGTGAGATTTTGATCTGAAGGTCGGAATGGAATTTCGAGAGTTGTTGTAGCTTCGCTAAGTAATTTGGGATGTGTGTGTAAAGTTTCAGGTCATTCATACGTCGTTTGTTGGGGGTTTTTGATCGAATGCGTGTTTTGGAAGTTTTAGAAGAACATAGGCTTGAATTCAACGTAACTTGATGGTTTTGATATTGTTTGAGGTGTTTTGATAATTGGAACAAGTTTGAATAAAATTTTAGGATGTATTGGTATTTTTGGTTGAGGTCCCGGGGGCCTCGGAGTGATTTCGGATGGCTATCGGGGTGAATTTTGGACTTGTTGAATTGCTGGTTTCTGGTATTTCCGCATCTACGGAAAAAGGGTCGCAAATGCGGTTCCGCAGATGCGATAAAGGGGGTGCAGGTGCGAGTTTCCTTAAGGATTTGTTTTTCCGCATATGCGAGCTTCAAGCCGCATCTGCGATGCTGTAGATGCGGCGTATGGACCGCAGAAGCGGACAAGGGCCATTAGGAATTCCGCGGAAGCGGGAAAGAGTCCGCAGATGCGGTGTCTGCATGAGCGGATTTAGACCGCAGAAGCGGTCCTGTGCACAATAGAATATTTCTGCAGAAGCGGAGGAAATACCACAGAAGCGGTAACCGCATATGCGGTATAATGATCGCAGATGTGAAAAGTGCTAGACAGAAAAGGTTTTAAATGTTCATTTTTGTTCCACGAGCATAGGTATTTTTCCATCATTTTTGAGAAACCTTGAGTGCTTTTGGACGAAAATTGAAGAGGGTCTCGACTTGGATCGATGGGAGGTGAGTTCTATGATCTTAAAACACGATTATTATGTGAAATTAACCTTGAAATTTATGGAAATTAAGCCAAAAATTGAAGAACTAGGGCTTGAATTTTTGGTATGTCAAATTGGGATTTGATGGTCATTTGAGCTCAGATTTGAGAGTTCTTGGTATGTATGAACTCGTGAGAAGGTAAGGAGTCTATTAATGTGAAAATTTCTAAGATTTGAGAAGTGGGCTCGGGGCTAGGGTTTTGCTAATTTCGAGATTTTTAATATTTTTAGATTGTTTTCGATTGGGTATTGTTCCATTGGCATATTGTGATGCATTTGTTGAGGTTTTGAATAGATTCGACGTGCGTGGATGCTAATTTGAGGGGCAAAGGCGTCGCGATCTAGGGATTTCACCTGTTCGAGGTGAGTAATGATTGTAAATGATATCTTGAGGGTTTGAAACCCCGGACTCCACATCGTAGTGCCATATTAAAGTGACTTGCACGCCGGATAGTGAGCGAGGGGTAGAGCACCATTGGGGATTGTGACTTTGTCCATCCCGATTGATGGTTTTACCGCGTATTTGACTGGAACTTATTTGTTATTATCATGAATTGGGCTGATTGCCATATTTTGGGCTTAATGCCGACTACTTGAGTCCTTCATGGATTTTTATCACTCTTTCTTCACTATTTGATATACTACTTCAACTCAGTCCTATTGATTATACTGTTTTACAACTCAGCCACATTAATTGAATTTTTGAGACTTAACTGATATTCCACTATTGTTTGGGCATAGCACTATTATTTTATTGATTCCCGAGGGGCTTATGGTGTTTTCTGGACCGAGTGAGGCTTTCAGGCCTTGTGAGTGATGTGAGGAGGCTTTCAGGCCTCGAGTGTGATGTGAGGGGGCTTCAAAGCCCCGAGTGTGATGTGAGGAGGCTTCCAGGCCTCGAGTGTGATGTGAGGAGGCTTTCAGGCCTCGAGTGTGATGTGAGAAGGCTTTCAGGCCTTATATTGATATAACGCCGGGAGCGTAAGGGGCCCCTTCAGAGTCTGCACACCCACAGTGAGCGCGCGTACCCATGTGATATGAGAGTGAGCCCGAGCGGCTGATATATGCTGAGTGACTGATACTAAGCCCGAGGGGCTGATACTGTTCTGAGTGATTAATATTGAGCCCGAGGGGCTGGTACTGTTTTGAGATATTGCCCGAGGGGCAAGCTTTTATGTGCTCATCTTGCATATTTACTTGCCTTTTTACCTGGTATACTGTGGTAGTTTTGCCCGAGGGGCGTATTCTCTGTGCTTATCGGTACTAACTATTTTGAAATTATTTCATAGCTGTTGAAAAGATCATTTTCAAAAGAGATTTAAGCTGAGCCAAGATATTTCTAAAGATTTCACAGTTTCACTGTTTTCTCAAAGGGTTGTACCCTGCTTCTATACATCCTGATGGTTTGCTTTACGTGATTTCTTACTGCACAGTTTTTATTTACCCTTATTACTTACTAAGTTGGAGTATTCACTTTATTCCCTGCACCTCGTATGCAGTTGCAGGTATTTATTTGCGTGGTAGCAGGTATTGGCTATTTGGAGACAGAGTTTTAGGAGTTTAGCGAGGTGTCTGCCAGCGTCCGCATCACCGTTTTCTTTCTATGTTATTCATCACTTATGTTCAGCGTATTTCTAGACTTGTAAATGTAATTACATTCTTATAGAAGCTCGTATTTCTAGACTTGTAAATTTAATTACATTCTTATAGATGCTCGTGACTTGTGACACCCCGGTTTGGGCTGTGTTTGGGTTGTACTTCCGCTAAGTAATGATATCGAATCATTTTTAAAACTTTTTAATCATATTTATCTAATTTTGAAAAAGGCAATTTGGGTTGGTTGGCTGGCCTTGTCTTCACAAGAGGCGCCATCGCGACCGGAATGGGGTTAGGTCGTGGTAAGTTGGTATCAGAGCCTAGGTTACTAGGTCTCACAAGTCATGAGCAGGTTTTGTAGAGTCTCGCGGATCGGTACGGAGACGTCTGTATTTATGCTCGAGAGGCTACAGAACCTTTAGGAAAACTTCACATTCTTGAATTCTTATCGTGCGTCCTTGTTTCAGCTTGAAAAGGAACTCTTGAAATTTCTTCCACACGTTTGTATGTGAGCATGAGCGCTCAGTATCAGATGTGCCTCGATGGCTTGTGATTCCCCGATCAAGCGGCGAGATGTGATCTCTGTGAGTTTGATGTTGGGCCAGTCTGGAGGACCTGAGGCCGGATCTTTGCCTATGGCTTGAGCACTGAGGTGCTGATTGTGTGAGTAAGTGTCTTGAACTTATATGTTCGGCAATGTTCCTATTAGTGGAAGTGACGGTTGAATAGCTATGTGATGAGTATGTTACTACTGCGGGATGTATCTATGTAACTTGGAAGTGACGAGGAAGGCCTGCGGGATGATAAATGAACTATTAAGTGTATGGTTCCATTGTGATTGGATGTGTAGCTCCGAGTTATGGGCGCGTAAAAAATCTTTTCGTGTCCCCTAGATGGGAGTGAAGTAAATTTCATATTGCGGTATGAGTTCAGACTCAGGAAGACTAAGTGGCTGTGTAATGCGTATGATGGTGGAAGGTATACGGAAATGTTATATCGAGGCGAAGCAGGTGGTTTGTTCCCTGCGGAGTGTTCCAAAGTGGTATGATCTTTATGTGTATGTTAGAAGATCTCATGTGTAATGGAAGGGTACGTGTTAAAATTTGAGATTTCGGATTGTTTAAGAGAGTGGGCATGACTATTGTGGGGATGAGTGCGAGATTTCGCAGAAGATTACAACACTGGATGACCTGTGTTTTCACAACTTATAAATGATTTGAGTCAAATCTTACTATGGTATTGTGGCATCTGTAAGGCCCTGTAAAATTTTGTGCTTAAAACCTAGTAGCTCGTAGTGCCAAGGTCCGAATATGTGTTAGGAATGTGTAGAGGTTTGGACCCATTTTACTGATTTTGCACTTAAAAATCAAAAGAATTGATTTTCAAGAAAATTGTCATTCTGCGGTCCAGAATGCGGTCGCAGATCAGCTATGCGGACCGCATTTCTGCCGCATAGTGAAGCAGAAGAATTGTCAAAATTGATGTTGAAAATGCGGTCCATTATATGATCGCATAATCAATATGCACACCGCATAATCGTCGCATAAATTCCTCAAGGATTTGTGGAGGTCATTTCTGCGGTGCAAAATGCGACCGCATAACAGGAATGCGGACCGCATTCTTGTTGCAGACCCAGGCAAACCTTCAGAGTTTTGGGCGCACTTCTGCGGTTCAATCTGCGGACCGCATTTTAACTCTGCGATCACATAGTGCGACCGCAGATCTTGCTCGGGCTTCTATTTTCTAAAATTTCAAACCCGACCCCCTTTCTAATAAAACACCCTAACCCCTCGTTTTCACATACTTTTTGAGCAAACTAAGAGAAAGGGAGGATAGGGTCCTGGAGAGAGAAAGTCCATCCCCATCAAATTGATTTTTCAAAGTCACCAAAGCCTGGGAACTTTCAAGTATTGTCTTCACTTCTGTTCTTGCAGGTAAAAACCCCCAACTTTTTTTTCTATTGATTTTCCTATTTGAACAAAAAGGGGAATTCCCATGCATTGATTCTTGAAAACCAAAGGTGGGATTGTGCATGCATGTCTTTAAAAACCAAAAATCTAGTAAGAGTAATTGGGTAGCAGTAGAGAATTGCAAAAGGAGAATTGGTAACCTAAATAGGCTCGGGTAGTAAATTGGGGACTTCATTTCTAAGGCATATGTGTCAATTTGTGAACTAGATTGACGTTGCTAGACTGCTTGGTGAGTTGGGAATAGAAGTTAAAAAGGGAATTCGGCTCCAGGTATGTATGACTAACTTGATCCTTGTAAAATCGCCTCGTTTGTTGTACGTATGCTTGGTAGGTGATATGTACGTAAATTACTTATGAACTTCTTGTGATTGGTACGTTGTGATTGTGTTAGGTGGTTGTAATTGAGGAATAAATGACTAAAAGAAATTGTGACTAGTGCAGCTGGAATAACTGTGGTAACAATATCTATGGCTTGTTGTGGGCAATTACCAATGTGACGTTAAACGTATATAGGTTGTTGAATATGATGGAAATAGTATTAATGGTTATGAGAACACTTGTAATATTGTTGTTGTTAATTCTTGAGAAATATTATTGTTGAGCTTCGTGAATTGTTTGTTGTTATTGTTGTGTTGTTTGTGGATTGAAACTGTACGGTGGGATCGGGTTGTGCACTGCAACATGAAGTAATAAGGTGTGGGTTGTGGTGATAAGGTTGGCCGAGGTAATAAGGGTGGCCGAGGTAATAAGGGTGGAAAGTGATCAAAGTCACTATTGAAACAAAATATGAGCAAACTGTGAAACTATTGAAGTGAAATTGTGGAATGGGAAAAAATGAGAGTTTGTAAACTTGTTTGGCTTGATTGTTCCTTCATATGTGTTTGGTTTCTGCATCCATTACTGTTTCCTACTTATGTGTGGTTTGAGTTTACTTGGAACAAGTTTGTTCATACATACCAGTACAATTCAAATGTACTGACGTTCATTTTGCCGGGGTTGCTACATTCATGTTATGATTGTAGGTGGATCTATATCAGGCACTCCAGTCCATCGATCGTAGCTCCTCATTACTCCCTGCCAACTGAATTGGTGAGCCCCTTTCCTTTCGGGGCCCTGCGTGGCTCACGCCGCTTTTGTTCTTATCTTTTGGGATCCTGATTTGGGTATTTGTAAAAGGTATAGCCGGAGCCTTGTTGCTGGCAAGTATTGTATTATTCCTCTTTCATCTTTAGAGGCTCCGTAGACAGGAAAGGTGGGTTAAGAACTTATGTAAATATGTATTTTGTAAGTTGGGCGATGTAAGTTGTAAACCACGCTAAAGATTGTATATGTTATGTATGCTTTTGTAACAAGGTGTTCCAATTATAATTAGCTGTTTCACTTGGTTAATAAGTAATGAAAAATATAGGGTAACACGTGGGATAGGAAAGGCACCCAAGTCCGCTTGATTGGGGTTACTCGATCGAGCGCCGGTCATGTACCTCGAACTTGGGGCGTGACAGCATCATAGAGTAAAAGTGTTATGAGATATTCAGTGTGTCTTGATCTATGGCTTCGAGCCAAGTGGGGGAGTCTGCGGTGAGCAGTCGACTGCACGGTTAAGTGCTATGTTGGTTCCAGTTTGGGGCATGCGAGTGAGTTAGCTATGGCTAGAGTAAAGGAAAATTTCGACAAAGGTTATACTATGCTTCATAGGGTATGAGAATCACGGAATGTCTAAAGTGTTGTTGGTGAAGAATGCTCGGCGCATAGAGCAAGAAGTTGCTTGGTTGTATTGGGATAGGGATTCATTTTTCCAGTGTCGGAGTGCCAATGAGGCGCGGGCGGTTCTGTTCGTTAGGTCAGGTAATTTGTGGTTTGAATAAGAGGGAATGACTTTCGAGAATGGTTCTAATGTGTTCAAAATTCTGCAGGAAATAATTGGGTATCTCAAGGTTGTGTATGTGATTAGAGACTATGTTTTCATTGGAAAAAGGTCAAGACTTGTGGTATTTTTATGTTAATTATGGAATCCTATGTACCGGTATTTGGAAGGTAAAGGTAACGAATTCAGATTCGCAGGAAGTCTTTTAGAGTAAATTATTCTGGAATGTGGTATTTCTGGGGACATTGAGAGAGTATTCAACGGCTTATGGATTTTAGACAATGTGGTCTTGTGCTTGGGTCTCGTGTAGTGAGCCTGGGTTGAGAGATTGTGGTACTACAACAAGAGGGGATATCATGTTGAAATGAATCAGAAGTAAATCTAGATAGATGAAGTCGCTTGATGGTAGACCGAATCCGTATGGAAAGGATATGATTAATTCTTTGTGTGTGTTCTAGGTAATGAGTTCGTACAAGTATTTTGCAGCAAAGCTCTTGAGTTCTGACATCTTGCTTAGCTTGGTCTAGTTAGAAGGATTCAGTCCTGGCAGTTTAGCTTGTGTAAATAAAATTGGGAGAGAGCTCTTGTTGGGTTTTACCATGGTTTGAAGATGTATATTTCCTACGGGCATGCGGAGCATGGGATGTGTAATGATTTTTCTTCTAAATGGTATCAGTGGAAGTTCTTAGCTAGATGAGTTACAGTTCAGTTCTGAAAAGAAGTTCATAAAACCCATAGGCAATGGGTAGCCTCGGGTAATCAAGGAAATGGTACTGCTAATTGGAAGTGATTTGACGGGAGTATATGATTTAGAAAAAGAGTAACGTGATTAAACTGATGATACTTCGGTAGTATTGCGACGCTTTCTTGTTAGAACAACTGGTGATATTCGGGTTTGCTTGGTGGCACAGGAAATTTTTTAGAGTATCTATCGTGGAACTATTTGGTAGTAAAGGTGTGGTATGCTTTCAGACGGTGAAATTAGGATTAGGTACGATGATTCGTGTGCTATATAGAGAGTTGGAGACTGGAAGTTCTCTTATCCAGGCTATGTTGTGATTCTAAATCATGTGTATCAGCACTGTTTAGTGGCTGCCAAGATTTGGCGGCCTGAGCGGATCTTTCTTTGCTTGGTGTGTTAGATTTTAGATATTATATTGGGGTGTAAACTGGATGTTTCCGTGTTGTGTTATTCTGGATTATTGCGATAAGATGGGGCGGTTGGCTATGTCGGGAAATGCCACGGAATGAGTGGCGATGTTTGACGGATTGTATCTTATTGGGGATTTCATATTTCAAAGACCTAGTGGACGGCTGGGAAGCAATTGTCTTTCTTATTTTGGGCTCTTGTGTTGAGTGTCAGTGCTAAGGCCCCTCATATTTATTCAGTTCCGGTATTTGGAAGGTAAAGGTAATGAATTCAGATTCGCAGGAAGTCGTTTAGAGTAAAGTATTCTGGAATGTGGTATTTCTGGGGATATTGAGAGAGTATTCAACGGCTTATGGATTTTAGACAATGTGGTCTTGTGCTTGGGTCGCGTGTAGTGAGCCTGGGTTGAGAGATTGTGGTACTACAACAAGAGGGGATATCATGTTGAAAACGAATCAGAAGGAAATCTAGATAGATGAAGTATCTTGATGGTAGGCCGAATCGGTATGGAAAGGATATGATTAATTCTTTGTGTGTGTTCTAGGTAATGAGTTCGTACAAGTATTTTGCAGCAAAGCTCTTGAGTTCTGACATCTTGCTTAGCTTGGTCTAGTTAGAAGGATTCAGTCCTGGCAGTTTAGCTTGTGTAAATAAAATTGGGACAGAGCTCTTGTTGGGTTTTACCATGGTTTGGAGATGTATATTTCCTACGGGCATGCGGAGCATGGGATGTGTAATGATTTTTCTTCTAAATGGTATTAGTGGAAGTTCTTAGCTAGATGAGTTACAGTTCAGTTCTGAAAAGAAGTTCATAAAACCCATAGGCAATAGTTAGCCTCGGGTAATCAAGTTTCCTTGATAAGGAGTTCGTTGGCAGGCCAATGTGGGTGAGTGTTCTATCTTGAGTCGGCTTGGTTGGCTCCGAATGGCACTGTTAAGGGAGGTATTGATCCGACCGTTGTTGAGATTATCAAAGATCTGGGATGATCTATGAGTTACCCTTCTGTGTTGCGAGATGTTATGATTTGTTGGTTATAGGCACATAGGGTGCGGTTCAATTGAGGTCTCTTAGAAGAATTAAAGCGGGAAGAATAATTGGGTGTCGCTCAATAAATGATGTATCTGTTGTGTTTTATCGGGTTGCATGGTGTGTGTTATTTGTTTCACCATGGGGGTAATGATTTGCTTATAGTGCTATATTGAGGTGACATGCACGCCGGATAGTGAGCGTGGGGTAGAGCATTGTTGGGGATTGTGATTTGGTCCGTCCCAATTGATGGTTTTATAGCGTATTTTACTAGAACTTATTTGTTATTATCATGAATTGGGTTGAATGCCATATTTTGGGCTTAATGCCGACTACTTGAGTCCTTCGTTGATTTTTATCACTCTTTCCTCACTATTTGATATACTACTTGAACTCAGTCCTGTTGATTATACTGTTTTACAACTCAGCCACTTTAATTGAGTTTTTGAGACTTAATTGATATTCCACCGTTTTTGGGCTGAGCACTACTATTTTATTGATGTCCAAGGGCCTTATGGTGTTTTCTGGACTGAGTGAGGCTTTCAAGCCTTGTGAGTGATGTGAGGAGGCTTTCAGGCCCCGAGTGTGATGTGACGAGGTTTTCAGGCCTCGAGTGTGATGTGAGGAGGCTTTCAGGCCTCGACTATGATGTGAGGAGGCTTCCAGGCCTCGAGTGTAATGTGTGGAGGCTTTCCAGCCTCGAGTGTGATGTGAGAAGGCTTTCAGGCCTTATTTTGATATAGCGATTGGGCCGTAAAGGGCCCCTCTAGAGTCTGCACACCCACAGTGAGCGCAAGTACCCATGTGATATGAGAGTGAGTATGAGGGGCTGATATTACGCTGAGTGACTGATACTGAGCCCGAGGGGCTGATACTGTTTTAAGCGATTGATACTGAGCCCGAGGGGCTGGTACTATTTTGAGATATTGCCCGAGGGGCGAGCTTTTATGTGCTCATCTTGCATATTTACTTGCCTTTTTACCTGTTATACTATGGTAGTTGTGCCCGAGGGGCGGATTCTCTGTGCTTATCGACACTAACTGTTTTGAAATCATTTTGTAATGGTTGAAAAGATCATTTTCAAAAGAGATTTATACTGAGCCAAGATATTTCTAAAGCTTTCACAATTTCATTATTTTCTCAATGGGTTGTTCCCTGCTTCTATACAACATGATGGTTTGCTTGACGTGATTTCTTATTTCTTAGTTGTTATTTACCCTTATTACTCACTGAGTTGGAGTACTCACTTTACTCCCTGCACCTCGTGTGCAGTTGTAGGTATTTATTAGCCTGGTAGCGGGTATTGGCTGTTTGGAGGCAGAGTTGTAGGAGTTTAGCGAGGTGACTGCCGGCGAGCTCAGCACCGTTTTCTTTCTATGTTATTCATTCCTCATGTTCAACATATTTCTAGAATTGTAAATATAATTACATTCTTATAGATACTCGTGACTTGTGACACCCCGATTTGGGCTGTGTTTGGGTTGTACTTCCGCTAAGTAATGATATCAAATTATCTTTAAAACTGTTTACTCATATTTATCTAATTTTGAAAAAGGAAATTTGGGTTGGTTGGCTAGCCTTGTCTTCACGAGAGGCGCCATCACAATCGGAACGGGGTTGGGTCGTGATGGACTTTTGCTCCTGACAACATTAGACAACACATTTGTTATATGTTAAATATGATTTTGGTACCTTTCTAACGAAAAGAATATATGTTATTTTTATTTCATAATAAAACTACTTTGAAATGACTTCTACGAGTTCTTGCAGCGAAAGTGCTTTCTCATGGCGAAACAAATATGCGAACGTGATTTGGCAATATGGTTAGTCAACAATATGATGAAGAAGTGCAGTCCTATAATATCATTCAGTTTTATATTTATTTTCTGCTACTAGCAACTGCTATTTTTATTTGTGTTGAGTTTGGTGGAGATTTTGCTTCAGTCTCTTATTGAAGGTAGGTTTATATATTATAGTATGCTTAATATACTTACTCGGTCCAATTATTTTCTAATGTATTGATATTTATAATAGGTCCTGTCGACGCCCCCCTTTTTTTTTCCTAAAGCAGAAACAGGTTCACGACATTCGGGAAGACAACTCTTTTTCCCACTTAGGGAATTGGGTTTTTTTGAGAGTTTGGAGAGTCTCCACCTAATGATTATAGTGCATTAGGACACTTTTAGAAGAAAAGATGAAAACCAGAGTTTTGGGTAAGGGCTTGAAATTATCTCGAAGGGAAGGTGTTAGGAATCCTTCAAGATCCACTAGTGTGGTTCCCGGCCATGCTACAATTATGACTTCAGATACAAATGTAAATAAATAAGTACAAGAAGCACAAAAGGTTAAAACAAGTGCCGAAATTTGAAGGAGCAATTCTTTTTGTAAAAAATGTGCAAGTAGAGAGAAAGGTCAAGTACTTAGTGCAAATAATTCGAAAATCATATGAGAACAAGATTTTGAAAATGCAATAGCTTTAGATATTAAAAAAAAATTGTTAAACTAATAAAGAAGGAAAAAGGGGTCCTAGGTTTATAAATTACATGGATCATTCGCACAACACTGGTACTCAATTGTACGCTGAGTGTTATCGTGTAATTATCATTTGCATATCTACCCTTCCCACCCCATTAAGTTATTAAAGCGTGGAACGGTATCGTTTACTTATCGCATGCTACTACCCGTCCCAATCCTATCAGTCCCGGGGTATTAGGACTTCTAATCCTAGAGGGGAAAGAAAGTGATTGAGGCCTTTATGGAGTTTAAAGGATAAAATTCTAGCTCGACATTCAAAACAAGTGTCAAATAAAAGGGGAGAACAAACAATCATACAAGGCTCAAATTAACCCCAGAAGTCAAGCAATCTTTTAGTTTAGCATGCCTTGACAAATACTGATTTGGTCTTAGATTAAGCAGCGATCGGACTGGTTCAACACATATATTTAGACAGAAAGTCTGCATTAGGCAATTCGGATACAGTTGTAAGGGACCGACCCAATTCATTAATTAGCCAACCTTTTGTCTATGTGTTGAATAATAAATAGGAGTAAAATCTATTAATTTCAGGAAAGATGCAAAGAGTTACTAGTAGTTTCAGAAAAGATGCAAGCTGATTTTAAAGAAAAGAGTTATCAGTTTTGACAAAGAGAAAAGATGCAAACTGATTTTAAAAAAGAATTACCAGTTGTTTCAGAAAATATGCAGACCAATTAAAAGGTTTACAAGCTTCAGGAAAGTGCAGGTTGATTATTAAAAAGGGTTTACCAATTTTAGTGGGTTTCAGGAAAGAAGTAGTAAATTACTAGTTTTAGATAGATACGAGTTCAGCAATTGGTACTGTTTTAGAAACGAATGAGACTACTAAAGACGAGATTTCCTATAGGCATGCTTTCTATACATCTACTGATTTTAACACCCTTTCATGACATTAATAGGAGTCTTATACACATGATGTCTATATGCAAACTTTGTTGTTAAGCCTATAACAGTTTGCATAGTGACATTTGTGTATGCAGAAATGCAAGAGCCTATAGACATGATTGCTATATGCATAATTACAGAACATGAATGTTAAACCCTATGGACATGCTTTCTAGGTGATTTGCGTTAAATCCTATAGGGATGGTCTCTATGTGAATGAATTCGTATTACGACCCTATACGCAGGATTTCTAGTTTGATGAAAAATAAAAATCCTAACTCATGATTTCTACCCCTTGGATGCAAGAAAAAGTAAAGACCCCTACCACACTCTTTTTACTATACTCCCCGAGTTTCATACAAAATTATCACAACCCAATGAATCGAACTGGAAAATAAAAGGTACATCAAAAGCTAACAGCTAGATCCGAGGAGCCTAATTCAACCTTTATGTCTAATAACATGCGATTGAGCCACTTTCGCGATCCGGATATCCAAAGCCTTCTCTTTATCCAAGGTGTTTCAAAGTTCCAAGGAATCTCAGGGATTCCAGGCATTGCTTACACCCAGGATACCATCAGAATTAGAATAATGCAGTGTGGAAGAGCTAGCTCTCAGGCATCCAAGTTCAGAGGGAGCTTAGGGGTCCCAAAGCATGGCTTGCAAGAGAAGGGCAGAACTTATAACAAGGAGTAAGTGCAAAGTGAAAGGGAATTGGGGAGCCATGCCAGGTGGTGATCATACCTAGCCATAAAGTAGGCTGGCACACCCCTGACCACTTGTTTGGTTAAACAAGTTAGGAGCTGACCTTTTGAAGGTCAGACTAAAGTCTGGATTGTGATTAGGACACTATCAGACCCAAGTCCAGGGCTCAGACACATAGAGGGACCCAAGTCCAGGGCTCAGACACATAGAGGGGAAAAGGAATGGGAATTGATTGAGTTTGGGATTCAAAGAATCCAGTTCAGGACATAAAAGACAATATTGGAGTGCTGTTATTCCCTGAACCATAACTCAAACGCAAAGGGTAAAGGGTAAGGGAATGCATAAAGTATCAAATTCATGACAAACCACTGATTGCTTACATAATTTAAATACTCACTAAAGGAAAGGGGAAACATGCGACAATATGCTAGAGACAAATGGGCAGAATTAAACACATTGTTGTTGAGGCATGTAAACTAATTGAGACGTACCGGTATAGAAGCAAAAGAGTGCAGAAGAAGGTAAACAAAGTCCACAGCAGTGCAAGTATCAGAAACAGAGAGTTTAAGTGAGAGTGAATTGTAAACTCAGATTGTTCTGTGTTCGTGTGTGTTCAAAAAAAAGGGAGGAGTGTATTTATAGTGTAAAAAAAGGCAAAAAATAAGGTAAGGATTACAGTTCAGCAATAATTAGGGGAACAAGTGTCAATTAGAATTAAACAGTATCAAAGACTTCTCTTATTTAAGGAATAAAAAATAAAACGGTAACATGCAAGTGCTAAACAAGGAAAGAGATCACATAGGCTAAATAAGACTAATAAGGAAGTATTTCAAGCATAGGACAGGTACATAGTAGGTAATAGAGGCTAGGTTCATCAGACTCTAATCAAGGAAAGGTCTATAAGAATCCAATACCAATATAATCAATGTAAGGGAATCAATCAACTTGAGTAGGAAAGGCAGGGGTCGAGATTTCAAGGCAAGCCTTCAAATAGGCCTGAGAAGCAGCGAAATCAGTACAATAAGGAAACAATAAATTAGAAGAGTGCAATCAGAATCACACAAAGAGATTTGAAGTCAGCCCATAATTAAGGGCTACTTTGAGAGGGAAATTTAACATATCAAGGAATGCATAGCCTTAGGCATGTGAGGCTGTTCTCATGACAAATAGCATAACATGATAGCTACGTAAGTCAGGTTTTAGTGACAGACAAAGGATCATAAGCATGCAAAGAGTCGAGTGAGAATCATAGACGAGTTTGACAAGTAGCAAGAGCTTAGGACCAAAAGAATTACATGCTAAAGTAAAAGAATCAGATCGAGCAATCTCGAACAGACGAAGAACTTCAGGAACTCAAACAGACCCCCAAAGAACTAGGGTTTTCCAGAATCAATCAGATTTAGAGAAAATAAGCAGATAAACATATAAAGAGTCTTAGAGTCTCAAATAAACCCTAAAATTAGGGCTTTCACACTTAACCAGTAAATCAAATGAACACCAACATGTAGACTTAGAAATAAAACAAATTAAAAAAATTAGGGCTTTCCATCACCTAGAGATGCTAAGCAGATGAATCAAACAAAATATTTAAAAGACAGACTCAGAAAATCTAATTTAAAATCAAAGGGTTTTGAAAAAAAGATATTTGGGGAAACTTCTTTAAACATCACACACAACATAGATCTAGCACAGATCTAAACGAATAAGAGAAAAAAGAACCTTGAATAGGCTAGGGTTTCTGAGAACCCTAAAGGACGAGAAAGGTTTAGAAGTCACGAGATCAGATGTGATTCGATAAGGTCGGAACCAGGCTCAAGAGGCTAAGATACGCCGGAGCAGGGCCGGAAATGACCGAAAATCTTGAATCGTTAAAGGTCTGGGTGAAGATCCTCGAAGACTGGCCTTCGAATCTTCAGGCACAAGGCATGTGAGAGCAGTAGATGATGGGTAGAGGTCGTCCATGGTTAGATTAACCATGGATTCCGGTGGATTCGAGGTCGAAAAGAAGTAGGCGACTGTTAGGATTTCGAGTGGGTGAAAGTGTTTGAGAGAGACAAGGGATTAGAGGCGGCGTCTTTGAGAGAAATGGGGAGGATTTGGGGGTAGTTTGGAATTAAAAAGAAAAGAGGGAACGGTGGCCGTTGATCTAAATGATCAACGACCAGGATTAAAAGGGTTATGGGTTGGGTCGGTTAAATGGGTATTGGGTTAGGGAATTAGGCTCAGGTTTGGGGCTGAGATTGTGCTCAATTCCGGTTAAAATTTGAAATGCAAAAAGGGCTAGCTTTTAAATAGCCACTTTTCCCTTGTTTAATTTATAAAAAATAGTAAAGTAATTTCTGGAAGGAAATCAAATATACTAAAATGATTAATAATACATAATTATCGAATTAAAAATATTGGAGTCAATTTTATAAATATAATTATAATTAAATATTAAAAGGGGCTAATATTGCAATTATGTGCAATTTAGTTTTAAAATACTAAGTGAATTTGTAAAAATTTACAAAAATCATGTTTTTCATATTTTGATGTAAATATGAGAATAAAAATAAGCTATTTGCCAAAATGATAGTTTTGAGAATAATTATTGGATTTTATGGTATAAAAATAGGCAATAAATTGGTTTAAAAATCATTAAAAAATTTGGTAAAGTACCAAAACTCTTGGGTGTGCTCATATATGCATATATACATGTTCTTTTTGAAAGTATTTTTGGTATATAAAATACTCATGGAAAAATTGGGTATCAACAACTGGCCCTCTTTACCCGGGAAGGATGAAGGAGTTGTCGGGTAAAGATATGATGGCCAATTTTGACCGAAAGCGGCGTTTTGAAAAGAATTTGACCGAGCTCTCATTTCTAAACTGACTACATATCCCTGGATTTACAGGAATCTGGCCGTATGTAGTTCAAGAAACATTGACGGAACATGCCGATGGAGATTTGAAAGGACGGTCATGGCGCTCGGGGGAAGCAAGAGGTGTTTTGAAATTGATCCGATGCGAGAACCGGAACGGGGTCGCTTCTGCTGAGACGGATGTTACTAGGCAGGGTACCTACAAGTGAACAATATAGGCGTATACTTAAACATGATGCAAGTTCCCGCTGGACAACGAATGTTGTCTTTGGACGGTTAGGATGACGTCTTCAGACCATGATGTCCTGGGCCATGAAGCGCAAAATTAAAGGATTCGCAGGCTATGAAATGACGTTCTCGGGCCATGATAATGGTGCCTCTGAACCATGATGCCTTTGAATAATGATGTGCAAGATATAAGGTAGGGTCCTCAGGCCATGTCATGGTGTTCTCGGGCTATGGAGGTGATGCCTCCGAACGATGACGCCTTTGGACAGTTTGGCGATATTTCAGCCCATGAAATGCAAGATTTGCCGGTATTTCAGCTAATGCAAAAGTGTAAATGGCAGTATTTCAGCCGACAGAAATTTAAATAAATACGAGACATTTCAGCCGATGTGAAAAGTAAAAATGGCGATATTTTTGCCGACCGAAAATTTAAATACAGTAGTTTGGTGAGATTTCAGCTGATTGCAAGACGTAAATAAAAGTGGCGATATTTCAGCCGATGTAAAAGTAAAACGACGATGTTTTAACCGATGTAAAAGTAAAATGGCGATGTGTCAACCGATGTAAAAAATGTAAGTGGCGATATTTCAGCCGATAGAGAATTTAAATAAAGTTTTGGTGATATTTCAGCCGATTGCAAGACGTAAATAGAAGTGGCAATATTTCAGCCATGCAAGATATAGGTAAAGGTGGCGATATTTTGGACATGCAAGAAAGATAAGGTGGCGATATTTCAGCCATGCAAGTGGAGGTACAACTTAACCTTGGAAGGCAGAAAAGTAGCCTTATGCAGATAATGCAAGATGGAGACAACGCTTAGTCTCAGAAGGCAAAAAGGTAGCCTTATGCAATGCAGAAAATGCAGATGGAGACAACGCTTAGTCTCGGAAGGCAGAAAGGTAGCCTTATGCAATTCAGATAATGCAGATGGAGACAGCGCTTAGTCTTGGAAGGGAGAAAGGTAGCCTTATACAATTCAGATAATGCAGATGGAGACAATTCTTAGTCTCGAAAGGCAGAAAGGTAGCCTTATGCAATGCAGGAAATGCAGATGGAGACAACGCTTAGTCTCAGAAGGCAGAAAGGTAGCCTTATGCAATTCAGATAATGCAAATGGAGACAATTCTTAGTCTCAAAAGGAAGAAAGGTAGTCTTATGCAATGTAGGAAAAACAGATGGAGACAACACTTAGTCTCGAAAAGCAGAAAGGCAGCCTTATGCAATGCAGGAAATGCAGATGGAAATAACGCTAAGTCTCGGAAGGCAGAAAGGTAGCCTTATGGAATGTAGGATAATGCAGATGGAGACAACGCTTAGTCTCGGAAGGCATAAAGGTAGCCTTATGAAATTCAAATAATGCATATGGAGACAACGCTTAGTCTCAGAAGGCAGAAAGGTAGCCTTATACAATGCAGGTAATGCAGATGGAGACAACGCATAGTCTCGGAAGGCAGGAAGGTAGCCTTATGCAAATGAGATAAAAGCAAATAGTAAGTGAAAACATTCTTAGCTAATAGCTGGTAGCTGATTGTGATATTGCGGATGCTGGGGATATTGCATGCGGATAGCAAATGCGAATATGTATGACGGTTCAATGCGATTGTGTAATATGTTCGGTAATTTTGTGACTTGGGTGCCTGCATCCAAAGAAAAATCGTGAGTTTTGTAAGAAGGGGAAAGGTTAGTTCGTTCTTCCTTAAATCCTGGCGTTGCGTATCATCGGGGGTAGCATTGCTAAACAGCAGCAGTTCGGACAATAGTTATGCATGATTTAGTAAACATATCATAAGTAGAGAAAGAAAATAGTTTTCTTTTAGCTGAACCAACGACTGTGACGCGGTTCGAGACATTGCAACCTCTCTTGTTCCGAAATTTTGAGGGTCCTCCTAAAAATTCTGCCCCAGTTTACTGGGCTGGCACTTCTGACGGCTGCACTGAATGACTGAAGAATCAACTTCAGAATTTTGAGGGTCCTCCTCAAAATTCTGCCCCAGTTTACTGGGCTGGCACTTCTGATGGCTGCATTGAATGACTGAAGAATCAACTTCGGAATTTTGAGGGTCCTCCTCAAAATTCTACCCCAGTTTACTGAGGTGACATCCCTGTCGATGAGTGGCTGAAGGCTGACTTCAAAATTTTGAGGGTCCTCGTCAAAATTCTGCCCCAGTTCCAATAATAGGGGGAGATGAGATTTTTATTAAATTGTGACCGAACCCATAGGGCTGCCTACGTATCCCCTCTTAAACGGGAATCAGGTCAGGCGTAGTTCAAATTACATCATGAAGAGAAAGCATATGATTACACATAGTATTGTTTCACTGCGTCTGAATTGATCGGCTTTGGCCAAACTTCTCCGTCCATTTTTGCAAGGATAAGGGCTCCTCCAGTTAGAACCCGGTGAACCATGTACGGACCTTGCCAGTTGGGAGAGAATTTCCCCTTGGCTTCATCTTGATGTGGGAATATCTTCTTCAACACGAGCTGCCCCGGTGTAAACTTCCTTGGCTTGACTCTTTTGTTGAAGGCTCTGGACATTCTGTTCTGATACAACTGACCGTGGCAAACTGCATTCATCCTTTTTCCATCTATAAGGGCTAACTGCTCGAGCGACCTTTTACCCATTCTACGTCGTCCAACTCTGCATCTTGTATGATCCTCAAGGAAGGAATTTCTACCTCGGCAGGAATGACCGCCTTTGTACCATAAACTAACATGTAGGGAGTTGCCCCGGTTGATGTGTGGACCGTGGTGCGGTATCTCAGCAAGGCAAATGCTAACTTCTCATGCCATTATTTGTGACTTTCGACCAACTTCCTTAGTATCTTCTTGATATTCTTGTTGGCTGCCTCTACAGCTCCATTTATCTGAGGCATGTAGGCTGTAGAGTTCTTGTGTTTGGTCTTGAATGCCTTACACATTGCTTTTATCAAGTCGCTGTTGATATTGGAACCATTATCAGTGATGATTGATTTTGGAACCCCGAATCAGCAAACAATACGATCACAGATGAAGTCTGCCACAACTTTCTTAGTCACTGCTCTGTATGACGCTGCCTCAACCCATTTAGTAAAATAATCAATTTCCACCGGGATAAATTTGTGCCCATTTGATGTGGCAGGGTCGATAGGTCCAATGACATCCATTCCCCAGGCGGCGAACGCCCATAGTGAGCTTGTTGAAGTAAGCTCGTTTGGAGGCACCTTTATCATATCTGCATGTATCTGAAAGCGATGGCACTTGCGAACGTACTAGATACAGTCTGTTTCCATAGTCATCCAAAAATAAAATGCTCGGAGTATCTTCTTTGCTAAAACAAAACCATTCATGTGCGGTCCGCATGTTCCTGCATGCACTTTGTCCAATAGTCTGGATGCTTCTTTTGCTTTGACAAACCTTAACAAACCCAAATCGGGCGTCCTCCAATATAGGATTCCCCCACTATGAAAGAAATTGTTGGATAATATCCGAAGTGTGCGTTTCTGAGTGGCGTTGGCAAGTTCTGGATATTTCCCTGTTGTCAAGTACCTTTTGATGTCGTGGAACCATGGTTTTCCGTCTGCTTCTTCCTCAACGTGAGCATAATAAGCGGGCTGATCATAAATCCTTACTGGGATGAGATCAATGAAATTTGCATCTGGATGCTGGATCATGGATGATAAAGTGGCTAATGCATTAGCGAACTCATTCTGAATCCTGGGGATATGCTGAAATTCCGTCTTTGTGAATCTTTTCTTCAACTCCTGTATATGATGCAAATAGGGAAGTATGTTGGAGTTTTTGGTGGCCCATTCTCCTCGAACTTGATGTATGAGCAGGTCTGAGTCCCCAATCACTAGTAACTCTTAAATGTTCATGTCAATGGCCATCTTAAGTCCCAGGATGCAAGCTTCGTATTCAGCCATGTTGTTTGTGCAAGGGAACCTAAGCTTGGCGGATACCGGGTAATGATGGCCGGTTTCTGATACTATGACTGCCCATATGCCGAATCCTTTGAAATTTGCCGCTCCGTCGAAAAACAACCTCGAACCATCATAGGATTCTGTAATATCTTTTCCTACAAACGATACTTCTTCGTCAGGAAAATACGTTTTCAGTGGTTCGTATTATCCTTCAATGGGATTCTCGGCAAGGTGATCTGCTATGGCTTGACCCTTGACTGCTTTCTGAGTCACGTAAACAATGTCGAACTGACTCAAAAAGATTTTCCACTTGGCAAGCTTGCTTGTGGCATGGGCTTCTGGAAAATATACGTCAGCGGGTCCATCCTGGATATGAGATAAGTAGTGTGGACACAGAAATAATGCCTCAATTTCTGATATACCCAAGTCAGAGCACAATAGTTTTGCTCTATTAGAGAATACCAGGCCTCGTACAGGGTGAACTTCTTGCTGAGATAATAGATGGCTTGCCCCTTTCTCCCCGTTTCATCATGCTATCCCCGGACACAACCGAATGCTCCGTCCAACACCGCAAGGTAAAGTAATAAAGGTCTTCATGGCTCAGGAGGAACCAAGACTAGCAACGCTGGCAAGTATTCCTTGATTCTGTCAAAGGCTTTCTGACAATCGTCAGTCCATATAGTAGCAGCGTCTTTCTTTAGCATTTTAAAGATGGGTTCACAAATGACTGTGGACTGAGCTATGAACCAGCTGATATAGTTGAGTCTCCACAGGAAACTCATCACGTACTTCTTCTTCTTTGGCGGTGGAAATTCTTGAATGGCTTTGAACTTTGATGGGTCCAATTCTATCCCACGATGACTCACGATGAAACACAGTAGTTTTCCGGCAGGAACCCCGAATGCACACTTAGCGGGATTTAGCTTTAGGTTATACCTTCTCAGTCTGTTGAAGAACTTTCTATGGTTTTCCATATGATTAGTGGCTTTCCTGGATTTGACGATGACATCGTCCACATATGCCTCGATCTTCTTTTGTATCATGTCGTGGAAGATAGTAGTAATGGCTCTCATGTATGTGGTGCCATCATTCTTTAACCCGAACAACATCATTTTGTAAAAATACATTCCCCACGGCGTGATGAAAGCCGTTTTCTTTGCATCTTCCTCATCCATCCATATCTGATGATACCCGGCGAAGCAATCAACGAAAGACTACAACGCATGCTTAGCGGAGTTGTCGATAAGAATGTGTATGTTTGGCAAGGGGAAGTCATCTTTGGGACTGGCCCGGTTGAGATCCCGGTAGTTGACACAGATTATAACCTTCCCATCCTTCTTTGGTACCGGCACGATGTTGGCTAACCATGTTGGTACTCTACCACTCTAAGAACCTTGGCTTTGACTTGCTTAGTAACCTCTTCTTTGATTTTCAAACTCATGTCGGGCTTGAATTTCCTGAGCTTCTGTTTTACCGGCGGACAAGTTGGATATGTTGGCAGTTTGTGAGCTACAATGGACGTGCTGAGAACAGTCATATCATCATACAACTAGGAGAATATGTCCTTATATTCTTTTAAAAATTTCTTATACTCTTCCTTTTTTGATGGCGACAAGTGAACACTGATGCGAGTCTCTTTGACATTTTCTGTATTTACCAAATTAATGACCTCAGTTTCTTCCAGGTTGGACTTAGGTCTATTCTCAAAATTCTCAACCTCTCTGATGACCTCTTCAGGTATTTCATCTTCTTCTGAGTCTATATCCTTTTGTTGCATTGTCTCGTTGCAAGTCACAGTCGTTGGTTCGTGATCAAGATAAGTAATAGTAATGCTGTGTAAAAATAGAGTAAATGATAGAGGAGATAATAAGAGCGAGATATATGAAAAACTGAAATGCTTTTGATTAAATTCATAATTGTTTGAAACATCGGAGCTCTTTTCAAAATTAAAGACAATGCGGAAAAAAAATCAACTAGTAAAATAAAATAAAATGAGATGGATGGTGCTTTTGTTTAGCCTTGCTACCCTGAAGCCTTCCGGGCCCTGACGGTCCTAATTGACCAATTACTGAGGCTGTCTCCTCTGTTCACAACTTGTATGGAAGGGCCTTCCTCCCCCTCTTCGTCGAAAAGAACACATCAGTCCATGTCATCATCCTCCAGGAACAAATTCTTCATAGCTGCCAACGCTTCATCTTCTTCTGACCCATATATAGTATCTGCTGGCTGGAAGGTCTGCTCTAGGCTAGGTATCGGAAACTCCAATGGATAGTAGGGGCCGCGCCATGGTGGCGACCAGTTCTGGAATTCTTTCCAAGAATAATCATACCCTAAGCCAAAGGTAGTGCCATGCTTCTTCAGTTTGATGGGCTTAGTGATCCCCTGAAGATTATTACTGAGTCCCTTTCTAGGCTCGTACCCACACCAACTCAGGTTACTTTCGATCTTGTTGTCCCACCACTTGTCCTTGTCTACAATGTTGACCCTTTCGATGTGGTGGTATGTTTCTTCGCCTATTCTCCTTCTGCCACCGATCATTGGGATGGTCTAGCGACTATATATATGGTTACTACCATTGCCATGAATGATCACTTCTTGGTGATTCCATTCAAACTTTACCGCCGAATGCAGGATCGATGCTACAGCTCCAGCAGCGTCGATCCAGGGGCGTCCCAACAGCAAGTTGTAGGATGCCGGGGCGTCTATCACTTGAAAGTCGACGTCGAACCATGTTGGCTCCACTTGCAAGCACAGGCTGATTTCTCCAATAGTAGATCTCTGGGCCTATCGAAGGCTTTTACATTGATAACCCCGTCTTTGATCTCGTGTAGGCCTTTCCCCAAATTTCTGAGAGTTACAAGCGGACAGATGTTGAGGCTCGATCCCCCATCGATCAGAACCCTGGTGATGAAATAGTCTTTGCATTGCACAGTGATGTGCAGTGCCTTGTTATGACTTAAACCTTCTGGTGGCAACTCATCTTCATGGAAGGTTATTTTGTGGCTCTCCAGCACTTGCTCTACCATATTCGACATCTCACCCCCGATTATATTGCTGGGCACATAGGCTTCGCTCAGTATCCTCATTAAGGCATTCTTGTGAGCATCTGAACTCTGCAGAAGAGCTAGGATAGATATCTGTGCCGGTGTTTTGTTCAACTGTTCAGCGACCGAGTATTCCTTAGCCTGTATTTTCCTCCAAAGATCGTCAGGTCCTATCTCAATGGGACGTCCCAGGGCTTGCTTACCGGACTCAGCTAGGTGCTTTGGGGTGTAGACCCTCCCTGTTCTAGTCATTCCTTGTGCGGCAATCGTTTCCGTATTTGTCTTTCCTTCCCTCATAGCTTCGGTAGTGTAATCCCATGGTATGGCATTTGAGTGGAATGGTGTCATGTCAGTCATTGCCACCGGAATAGGCACCCTTGGTGGTAACACAACAACTTCAAAGGGTGTAGGTGCCTTTGGAACTCCAAATTCAACTTTTATTGGCCCGGGCACCTTCATAGAAGGAGGCTCTTCAAATTCAAGAGGTATAGACATATTTTATTTGTCGTCCATGTAGGGCTGATTCTACACAACAATTGGGTTAAGGGTAACCGCCGGCTTCTTTGGTTCATCCCCTTTAGCAATCAAACCTATTGACCGTTTGGGGTCCCCAATCATCCTCGATCTCGATCATATGAATGTCTCTATCTTTGTGGTCAGGAAGGGGGTTGTTACGAACATTAGGAGTGGGCTCCTTTGCTACAATGACCTTATTATCGATCAGTGTCTGAATCTTATCTTTCAATGAACGACACTCGTCAAGGGCGTGTCCCTTCAAGCCGGAGTGATACGCATAGGTCTTGTTGGGGTTGATCCACTCGGAGGGATTTTCTGGAGCTTTGGCTGGGATAGGAGTGACGTAACCAGCATATTTAAGTCTTTCATATAACTGGTCAATTGGTTCTACGATGGCTGTGTATTGTCTGGCAGGTTTACAGTCAAAATTTGGTCTGGGTCTCGGAAAATTTTGACAGGTGGGTGGTGATTGATAGTGAGAGGGTTGATCGTTATAATCTTGGTAAACAGGCGCTGGTTGAGGGTATCTGGGTAAGGTGGGTTGATATGTGAGAGGTGGAGAGGACTGGTAAATGGGAGGTGGATAGGAGGGTGCGGGTGCTTGGTAATTTGGGATAGGCTGATATGTAAGTGGAGGTGATAGGTAAGTGTGGTATTTTGGTGGTGACTTGGCTCCCTGTGCGACCATCACGACACTAACATCTTTCTTCTTGGACGCGCCACCAGTTTGTAAAGCTTTATTGGTGGCTTGCAATGCTTCAAGATTTGTAACCATACCATTCCTGATGCCCTCTTCGATTCTTTCTCCGAGTTTGATGATATCAGAGAACTTTTGACCCTCGATCAACATCAACCTCTCGTAATATTGGGGATCCCGAGCCAGGATGAAGAATCTATTCATTTGCTCTTCTTCTAGGGCCGGCCTGACCTTTGCAGCTGTGAGCACGTGATTTTTACCCCAAGTAAAAGAATTACAAAATCAAAATAAAATAACTTTTGGTTGCAATTGTGTGACTCGTGTGAAATACCAATGTTGGTTAATTAGATGAATGAAGATGAAAAGGGAATTAATTAGGAAAATGTCATTAAAAATTGTAGAACAAATACTAGGAAATTTGGAAAATAAATAAATAATAATAATAATAAAATAAATTATAAATAATAAATACATCAAAAAAAATAATAAATAATAAATACAAAATTGAAAAATACAAAAACAAAGCAAAATACTAAAATACAAATACAATAAAAGAACTTGGGCCAAACGTAAGAGATACATGGCACGCCCAATACAGACCAGGCCCAGTCATTTTGGCCCGGTCTGTCCGACCAGTCTCACAACCAAACGACGCCGTTTAGGTTTAAACAATC
>MU781193.1:38278-74794 GCA_026770625.1 Nicotiana glauca
GTGGCGACTCTGAAATTTTTTAAATAACTAATCCCATTACGACCGTCCTTTAATTGGAAAAACTCTTTTTTATTATATCCTTTGCGGGGTGTAAGCGCCGTAAAAAAGAGGTGTGACAGCAGCTTCTGACCTCCAACGGGTAGCATACTCGCGGAATGTTTCGGTGGGTTTCTTCTTTAAATTCTGTATGTAGAATACTTCTGGTGCATTCTCTGTATTAAACCGGAACCTATCCATGAAGTCTGATGCCATTCTTACCCAGTTCGTCCATTTCTTAGGGTCTTGACTGATGTACCAGGATAGTGCATCTCCCTTTAAGCTCCTCATGAAGAGCTTTATACAGATCTTCTCATCTCTTTCGACCCCCACTAGCTTATCGCAATAGGTCCTCAGGTGGACTCTGGGATCTCCTGTTCTATCAAACATTTCGAACTTGGGAGATTTGTACCCCTTCAGAAGTTCAACATCTGGTTGAATGCACAAGTCCTCGTAATTCAATCCTTTAATGCCTTTGTTACCTTCTACGCCCTGAACTCGGCTGGTTAATTTCTTGAGCTCTTCCACTAAGTTCCTGATGAGGGAATCCTTGTCATCAGACTCAGGTGCATTTGAGATTGGTTGGGCGTAGTGGGGTACAATATCCACGTAAATAGGAGTGTTGTGGAGATGGTCATTTGTGGTGTTCAGTGGCTCGGGAATGAGTAGTGGGGTGTTATTTGGAGTATGACATGTGTTGCAGGTATGAGTGGGTTGTATTTGTGGTTGCATGGTGTTTTGTAGAGGTACGAGATTTTGGGTGTTGACATGAGGAGCGGTGAGGGAAAATGATAGGTTCATCGAATTCCAAACCTGATCTAGTTCTTCTTGGAATTTCAACAACTTTGTTCCAGTTGTGCAGTAGTTTCCTTAGCAACCAGGGTACCCTGAGGAATCTCAATCTCCTTTCTGGCGCTTGTATCTCCTATTTTGCCTTTGTTCTTGTTCCGGACAGGACTCGCAGGAGGAGGAGGTGGAGGGCCCTTGGTCTTATGGAGTATGCTGATGGTTCCAGAATGCACGAACTAACCTTTGGGGAGGGGAATAAAAATAAAAGAAAAACAAAAAGGTAACAAGTTAGTATGGGTTCTGAGGAAAAAATATTGCAGTATTTAAACACATTGGGCGAGAATATAAATCGCGTCCTAATTTTGGTGCCTCGTTGTGCCCAAGGTAGGCCTAGCGACAAATAGTTTTGGAGAACTTATAATGCTAAATGCCTCATTTTATTGATAAAAGTAAGACGAATCCAAAACGACTCTAAATAACAGAAAGTAAATGTCACTAGTTGCCATTGGCCTTATTACATCATTAAGGTAAAAATAAAGGACTCCTAACTACTTGGTCCCGAAAGGACCTTCCCCAGATTTGGCATCCGTGTCTCCCTCAAGCAGCTCCACCAACTTGTGTAGTCCTAGAAGTAAGTAGGCTCGGGCCAGATGTCCGCCCGCATTTCTTTCGGCGTTTTTGAAGTCTTCGATCCTCTTGATGAACATTCCTTCCAGCTCTACTAGACCTCGCTCCAACTATCCTAGTCGGTTGTTGGCGCTGACAACCATTTCTTTCCACTCCTCGATCAATTTCTGATGGGCTTCTTGTATTTCCCGATGCTCACTTTCACTCTTTTGAATTCTCTTGCGCAGTTGATTATATACTTAACCTGTGCTTCGGCATGGTCGTCAATAATTCTGTGACCTTGAATGAATCTCAGCTAACCTATGCCATCGTCTTCTAACCAACCCGAATAATGCGGCACACAACCGACGTGGTACCTGTTTGGCTTAATGGATTCCTTCCCCAAAATGATTTTGCAATGCCACAAATGCTGAGTTTGGCACCTGTGAGGGCTATCATCATCTTGGAAATCATCCCTGAGGTGACTTGTTTTATCAACCCTTGGTAGGATTTGTTTTCTTCCAGCTTGCCTCATGGATCGGAGAGGAACGTAAGGATAAGTCCCTCTCAAACCAATCAGTATGAGAAATGGTGCATCTCGGGATCGGACAATGAATTCATCCGTAGGGAACCACTCAAACATCCATTGCACCTGGTCTTCTTTCAGATTTTCGAACAATTCTACCCACCATCTGGCGTCATCTGGCTGAGCGAACATCTTTGGCATATAATTCATACGCCTCGGCTGGTGGAAGGTGATATGATCATCCCAATCTTTGCGTAAGATCTCATGTCGGCATTATCCTTTCTGGAGGTGTTCCATGAGCCAAAGCTGAAGCAATAAGTTGCAACCCTCAAAATGATTGCCTTGTTGTTGACACTTGTTCAAGGTGCGGTATATCTCGGCGACGATCATGGGCACTATGCTAAAAGTTTGCCCACCAATCCCTTCCATCAAAGTTTTGGTTACCATGGCTAGTCTGGTGTGGATCCTAGCCTTCTTCATAGGGCACACGATCATCCTCAAAAAGAAAAACATGAAAACAAAGACCCTTCTACGGACATGCCCCAATGAGGTGATAGCAAATTCGTCTGAATTGGTGCGGTATGACTTGCTATGGCCGTACCTTTCATATAGATAGTCAAACGGGATGTAGGAGTCTTTCAAACAGGTTAAGTTTGGGTTTTTCTTCAACCCCATCATTTTAAGGAAATCCCTTCCTTTGCGATTTTCTAGCATAAGCAAACCCGGAGTCTCCCAAGGAATTCTAGCTAGACCCCCTATCTCTTCAAGTAAAGGAGTCATCTCTAGATCACCAAAGTGGAACACGGATTTGTCACTATCCCAGAACAATGTTGCAGCCTCTATGATTCTGTTGTTAGGTTGAATCTCTAGGAGAGAAGGCAAATTCCTTAGGTACTTGCGGACGAGTGTTTGATCACTAGAATGGAGGTCGTTCTACCAATTCAGTAGCCTTGGATGAATGTTGGTTACCATGCCAAATCTGGGGATCTTGTGCCTCATTTTCTGCAAAACAGAGTGTTAGGCCCTTACACCCACCAGACTCGACTATTTAAATGAATAATTAGCATAGCAAAGCACTTAGGTTCTCCAAATAAATGCACAGAACGTGGAGGTGTCCGTTTGGGTTTTAAGCAACCCGGTGGACTTTGGACAAGGCTATCTTAATGAGACATTATGTGGACAACATAACTGACTTGGCTAGGTTAAGTAAGGTTTCTATCTAGAAGTGCTAGATTGGTACCCTTGAGCAGACAACTCGAGAGGGAAAGGCACGGAACCGTCGACTACACCGTTGATCGACTAGTATTACCGCAAATATGCCTTTGCCAAATTTAGGGGTGGTATTATTGGAAGTGCGCAACTACTCATTATAAGCGTTGCTATAGTATTTGATTGGCACGAGTGGAATATGATGTTGAAGATGCAGTTTACAAGGATGAAACAAATTGACATGTATTTTACGTTCATACAATAAAGTTTACAATGATGGCTCAGAAATTACAACAGTATTGATGGAAAAGCAATAAATGAAAGTAATTAAAGAAAAAGAAACAAAAGAAACAGGTTAGTTTCAAATAAAGACATTAAACAAAAGCGATAAAAGGAAGCAATAAAGTCACGTATAGCATGCAATGGTAAAAGCCTAAAGAAGGTCCCCAGCGGAGTCGCCATGCTGTCGATGCCCCCATTTTTTTTCCTAAAGCAGAATCGAGTTCACGACATTCGGGAAGACAACTCTTTTCCCCACTTTGGGAATTGGGTTTTTTTGAGAGTTTGGAGAGTCGCCACCTAATGATTATAGTGCATTAGGACACTTTTAGAAGAAAAGATGAAAACCAGAGTTTTGGGTAAATGCTTGAAATTATCTCGAGGGGAAGGTGTTATGAACCCCTCAAGATCCACTAGTGTGGTTCCCAGCCATGCTACAATTGTGACTTTATATGAAAATGTAAATAAACAAGTACAAGAAGAACAAAAGGTTAAAAGAAGTGCCAAAATTTGAAGGAGCAATTCTTTTTGTAAAAATGTGCAAGTAGAGGGAAAGGTCAAGTACTTAGTGCAAATAATTCGAAAATCATATGAGAAGCAGAATTTTGAAAATGCAATAGCTTTAGAGATTCAGAAAAAATTGTTAAACTAATAAAGAAGGAAAAGGGGTCCTAGGTTTATACATTACATGGATCATTCACACAACACTGGTACTCAATTGTACGCGGAGATTTAAAAACGAATGAGTTCAGCAATTGTACGCGGAGATTTAACAAATGCCTATAGGAAATCTCATCTTTAATAGCGGGTTTCAGGAAAGATGGATATGAGTTCAGCAATTGGTACTGTTTTAGAAACGAATGAGAGTATTAAAGACGAGGTTTCCTATAGGCATGCTTTCTATACGTCTACAGATTTTAACACCCTTTCATGACATTAATAGGAGTCTTATACACTTGATGTCTATATGCAAACTTTGTTGTTAAGCCTATAACAGTTTGCCTAGTGACATTTGTGTATGCAGAAATGCAAGAGTCTATAGACATGATTGCTATATGCGTAATTACAGAACATGAATGTTAAACCATATGGACATGCTTTCTAGGTGATTAAAGTTAAATCCTATAGGCATGGTCTCTATGTGATTGAATCCGTATTACGACCCTATAGGCAGGATTTCTAGTTTGATGAAAAATAAAAATCCTAACTCATGATTTCTACCCCTTGGATGCAAGCCTCCCACACCTTTTTTACTATACTCCCCGAGTTTCATACAGAATTATTACAACCCAATGAATCGAACAAGAAAATAAAAGGTATATCAAAAGCTAACAGCTAGATTCGAGTAGCCTAATTGAACCTTAATGTCTAATAACATGCGATTGAGCCACTTCCGAGATCCGGATTTCCAAAGCCTTCTCTTTATCCGAGGTGTTTCAAAGTTCCAAGGAATCTAAGGGATTCCAGGCATTGCTTACACCCGGGATACTATCAGAATTAGAATAGTGCAGTATGGAAGAGCCAGCTCTCAGGCATACAAGTTCAGAGGGATCTCAGGGGTCCCAAAGCATGGCTTGCAAGAGAGGGGTAGGACATATAGCTAGGAGTAAGTGCAAAGTGAAAGGGAATTGGGGAGCCATGCCAGGTGGTGGTCATACTAGCCACAAAGTCGGCTGGCACACCCCTGACCCCTTGTTTGGTTGAACAAGTTAGGATCTGACCTTTTGAACATTAGACTAAAGTTTGGATAGTGATTAGGACACTATCAGACCCAAGTCCAGGGCTCAGACACATAGAGGGGGAAAAGGAATGGGAATTGATTGAGTTTGGGATTCAAGGAATCCAATTCAGGACAAAGACAACAATATTGGAGTGCTGTTATTCCCTGAACCATAACTCACACGCAAAGGGTAAAGGGTAAGGGAATTCATAAAGTATCAAATTCATGACAAACCACTAATTGCATACATAATTTAAATACTGACTAAAGGAAAGGGGAAACATGCGACAATATGCTAGAGACAAATGGGCAGAATTAAACACATTGTTGTTGAGGCATCTAAACTAATTGAGATGCACCAGTATAGAAGCAAAAGAGTACAAAAGAAGGTAAACAAAGTCCACAGCAGTGCAAGTATCAGATAGAGAGAGTTTAAGTGAGAGTGAATTGTAAACTAAGATTGTTCTGTGTTCGTGTGTGTTCAAAGAGAAGGGAGACGAGTATTTATAGTGTAAAAACATGCAGAAAATAAGGTAAGGACTGCAGTTTAGCAATAATTAGGGGAACAAGTGTCAATTAGAATTAAACAGTATCAAAGACTTCCCTTATTTAAGGAATCACAAATCAAACGGTAACATGCAAGTGCTAAAGAAGGAAAGAGATCACATAGGCTGAATATGACTAATAAGGAAGTATTTCAAGCATAGTATAGGTAATAGAGGCTAGGTTCATCAGACTCTAATCAAGGAAAGGTCTATAAGAATCCAATACCAATATAATCAAGGTAAGAGAATCAATCAACTTGAGTAGGAAAGGCAGGGGTCGAGATTTCAAGGGAAGCATTCAAATAGGTCTCAGAAGCAGGGAAATCAGTACAATAAGGAAATGATCAATTACAAGAGTGCAATCAGAATCACACAAAGAGATTTGAAGTCAGCCCATAATTAAGGGCTACTTTGAGAGGGAAATTTAACATATAAAGGAATGCATAGCCTTCGGCATGTGAGGCTGTTCTCAAGACAAAGAGCATAATCACATGATAGCCACGTAAGTCAGGTTTCAGTGACAGACAAAGGATCAAAAGCATGCAAAGAGTCGAGTGAGAATCATAGACGAGTTTGACAAGTAGAAAGAGCTTAGGACCAAAAGAATTACATGCTAAAGTAAAAGAATCAGATCGAGCAATCTCGAACAGACGAAGAACTTCAGGAACTCAAACAGACACCTAAAGAACTAGGGTTTTCCAGAATCAATCAGATTTAGAGAAAATAAGCAGATAAACACAGAAAGAGTCTCAGAGTCTAAAATAAACCCTAAAATTAGGGCTTTCACACTTAACCAGTAAATCAAACGAACACCAACATGTAGACTTAGAAATCAAACAAATTCAAAAAATTAGGGCTTTCCATCACCTAGAGATGCTAAGCAGATGAATCAAACAAAATATTTAAAAGACAGACTCAGAAAACCTAATTTAAAATCAAAGGGTTTTGAAAAAAAGGATATTTGGGAAAACTGCTTTAAACAAAACACACAACATAGATCTAGCACAGATATAAATGAATAAGATGAAAAGAACCTTGAATAATCTAGGGTTTCTGAGAACCCTAAAGGACGAGAAAGGCTTGGAAGTCACGAGATCAGATATGAGTCGATAAGGTCAGAACCAGGCTCAGGAGGCTAAGATACGACGGAGCAGGGCCGGAAATGGCCGAAAATCTTGAATCGATGAAGGTCTGGGTGAAGATCCTCGAAGATTGGTCTGCGAATCTTCAGGCACCAGGCATGTGAGAGAAGTAGATGATGGGTAGAGGTCGTCCATGGTTAGATTGGCTATGAATTCCGGTGGATTCGAGGTAAAAAAGAAGTAGGTGGCTGTTAGGGTTTCGAACGAGTGAGAGCGTTTGAGAGAGACGAGGGATTAGATGCAGCGTCTTTGAGAGAAATAGGGAGGGTTTGGGGGTAGTTTTGAATTAAAAAGGAAAGGGGGAACGGTGGCCGTTGATCTAAATGATCAACGGCCAGGATTAAAAGTGTTATGGGTTGGGTCGGTTAAATGGGTATTGAGTTAGGAAATTGGGCTCAGGTTTGGGGCTGAGATTGGGCTCAATTCTGGTTAAAATTTGAAATGCAAAAACAGCTAGCTTTTAAATAGACATTTTTCCCTCGTTTAATTTATAAAAAATAGTAAAGTAATTTTCGAAAGTAAATCAAACGTTCTAAAATAATTAATAATACATAATTATTGAATTAAAAATATTGAAGTCAATTTTATAAATATAATTACAATAAAATCTTAAAAGGGGCTAATATTGCAATTATTTGCAATTTAGTTTTAAAATACTAAGTGAATTTGTAAAAATGTACAAAAATCATGTTATCCATATTTGATGTAAATATGAGAATAAAAATAAGATATTTTTCAAAATGATAGTTTTGGAAATAATTATTTGATTTTATGGTATAAAAATAGGCAATAAATTGGTTTAAAAATTATTAAAAAATTTGATAAAGTACCAAAACTCTTGGATGTGATCATATATGCATATATATGTTATTTTTGGAAGTATTTTGGGTATATAAAATACTCTGGGAAAAATTGGGTATCAATAGGTCCCTGATGATCCATGTCAAGAAAGTATAATAGACCCCTTATGCAAATAATGACCACGAACGAGCAACATAGGGACTGCTAGTGTCATTTTAAAGTAAAGATTTCTTTTCTTTTTGGTATTTGAATATATGTTGCTAATCTTCGCTCTCCAGCTTTTTATCTGTCCATGGTATAATAAAAGAAATATTTAGTTAATAACTCATTGTTTTTAGTCCTCTCATTTTTGTAACTATTTAATTGTCCTAGAAAACATAGTAGAACTTGTTTGTATCGGTGAGCACCTAATATGGAAATCTCTTATCTGTCTTTACTTAATAATCTATTATCTTATTTCCATTTTTAAGAAATATAGTATTTTATATGAAATTTTATTGTGCCATTTTGAATCACCTCTTTCTTTTTTGTTTACCCAAATAAAGTGAGATGAAACCTATCTTGGTACTTTGAACTACTATTTTTTTCCTGCACATGCTCTACAAAGTAATATTAAATAATGTTAGGTCTTTTTAATACATATTAGTTCATGGACATTTAGTTTTGAATGAAGGAGTCCTTTTAAGAGAAATATTAGTCACACACAATATCAGCTGGTTATATCACTAATGCCAAGAGCTTTCATGTGTAACCATAAGTCTTTTTTGGTGTTCTAATCATTATGAATATAAGATATCTAATTGATTATGTCTTCCTCAGAACATTTTCTTTACCCATTCTAGAGGAGATGGAGAGTAGAACGCTTCATTCTACTTTTAACAACACCCATCAAACAATTATACTACAAAATACAAGTAAAATTATAAAGTAAAACAGAAAAGTGAAGAAATGGCATCTATCTTGTTGACAATTCAGATTGGAATAATAAATTTCATGAGATTGTTAGCTTGGTCCAGATATAGTTAGGATTTTTTCCATTTCACATAGTTGTAGTAGAGTGGCAGCCCGAGCATGTGATCTTAGTAGTTTAGAGCCTAGGTATTTAGTCTTGTGAAAATTAACATAAAAGTACTGTTGCTATATTTCTAATTTTGGTTCTTAGATAGTGCAGTTGTAAGTTTATTTCTACATAAATATATTTTTTAAAATATTGAAAGATTATTGAGATCCTAAAAAATCAACCTTCTTGCTATTAACTAGAATTTATTTTGAGATTCTATTTTCCGCACAATCGTGATGGCCTAAAAGTCTGCAGGTGAAAGAAACAAGTTAGTGACGAACCTAATGCTTTGACACTTGCCAAAATCTTTAGTGCATGCTTTGTTGCTTAATTTCAGAAGTGCTCGAGGCTATTTCATTATTATTGATTTTAAAGTACTTTTGCAATATCACACCATTCATGGCTTGCTACTACAAAAACAAAAAAAATGCTAATTTCATGCTTTGATTTATTTCCTGTAAAGGTATTGAGATATGCAAAGCATATATCTGTGGAGACTAGTTGCGAGATATTAGATGGTCTTGGAAAGGCAAACAACTATTACTTGGACGTTTATCCAGAGATAAAGTGGATCTTCGGACATTTTTCCATGTGGAAGGCTTCATCAAGATCAAGAGTTGGAATAATTTTAGTGTGCATTTGTTGTATTGTATTATAGCTAGTATTTGATAATATTAGCTATTAGACCAAATTGTGCTAGCTATTGAATTCAAACAGTTTACCTTTTTGTTTATGCAGTTGGCACTATAAAATTATGGATTAGTAGTTCGTTTACTTAGGATTTAATGTAGTTTGTTGAGCTCTTTCAAAATGAATCTTATTATTATACTTGAAATTAAATATGTATAACATGCAATAAAAAATCATGTAAAATAAACCTTTTAAGCAATAAGATGAATCTTTACTGGAAATAAAAGAAGTAGCATGTGGATAAAGACAACCAACAGATAGTTTTGGTGGCCATTACGTTCGCCACTAAAAGGATTCTTTTTGAATGATCTTTATCGGCAATTGAATGATGTTTACTAGTAATAACTAAAGCCATAAAATATGTGACTTAGTATATTCTGGGGAGTTTTAGTGGCCATATTCATCGCCGGTAAATTATTGCTGCTAAAGCTCATAGACTTTTAGCGGCAATAAAGGGGATCTTTACCAGCATTTGTTGTAATAGCTGCTAAAACCATTAGCGACGCTGGATTCACCGGCAATGATTAATTGCTGGTAAATTGTTTCTCGAAAATTGTTATTGCCGCTAAAGAACATATTAATTGCCACTAAAAGACTTTTTTATTTTATTGTAGTGTTAAATAATTAAGCGCAGGATTGAATAGATAAACTAATACGATAAATTAAGAAATCAAAATCAATAATCGAATAACAATAGTCTTGAAAGAACCACAACCCTAGAACATGAAGTTTAGCTCCCTATAGACATGGTAGCAAAACAACAAATCATACAAAGAAACATAAAAATACTAAGTTTGGTAGAAGAAAAGATGAAACCCAACCTCCACGGTAGCTCAGCGCTCTCCCTTTGTCAAAATTTACTCTCAAAAACGTTCTCCCCCTCCAAAAATAGGTTTAGAACCGCTTTTATACAAGCTGGGACAGTATAGGACCGAAATAACCTTATACCGGGCAAAATAGAAAAAATCCCGTAACGGAGGTCTAGGCCAGTGCATCGCGCTGGCCTTAGCGCTAAAAGCTGTATGTTTTCCTTCACATTTCTTTTCAATTTGTTGCTTCAGTTGTTCTTTTTCCTTTAACGTTTTTGTTTGTTTTCTTTTGCGAAATTCTTGCCTTTATTTCTTTTGTCTTGTTTTGAAATTTGTCTTCAATCATTGTTTCATTGTCTCATTATAATATTTCCCATCATCAAATAATCATGAGGCATTTTTATAATGCATAAAATACACATAAAATCTTTACTTTGCTCCCAATTTCGTCTTAAACGTACCTACATATAAAATATACTCAATTAAGCAAAAATATAGTATAATTTAGAATTAAAGAACCTAAATGTAAGGTAAATAATGCATTAAAAATATGTAATTATAGCCAAACATCATTTATCAAGAAAGTCTTGCAACTGTTCCTTCAATTCATTCAACTCTGGCGGGGCCATACGATATGGTAGAATAGAAATGGGTTGAGTGTCCGAAGCCAAATCAATACAAAAGTCTGTATCCCTGTCGGGTGGCATCCTCGGTAGTTCTGCAGGAAATACTTCTAGAAACTCCCGAACAACTGGCACGGAATCCATAGAAGGAATTTCAGCACTAGAATCACGAACATAAGCCAAATAAGCCAAACACCCTTCTCGACCATACGCCGAGCTTTCATATAAGAAATAACCCTACCGATAGAATGACCAGGAGTCCTCTCCACTCCAATTGAGGAAACCCTAGCAAGGTTAAGTCACGATCTTGGCATGATAGTCCATTATAACAAGATAAGGTGACAACCAACCCATCCACAAAATAACATCGAAGTCAACTATATCAAGAAGTAGGAGATCTACACTAGTCTCAAAAATCCCAATAACAACCACACACGACCGATATACATGGTCTACAATAATAGAATCCTATACTGGCATGGAAACATACACGGGAGCACTCAAAGAATCATGAGGCATAACCAAATATGGAGCAAAATAAGATGACACATATGAGTATGTAGACCCTGGATTGAATAGAACCGAAGCATCTCTACTACAAACTGAAATCGTACCTATGATAACTGTATTAGAGGAATCAACCTCAGGCCTGGCTGGAATAGCATAACATCAAGGCTGAGCCCCACCACTCTAAACTACATCCCAGGGATAGCCTCCCGCTGGCTGGCCTCCACCTTTAGCGGCCTGACCTCCACCTCTAATACCTCGACCTCCACTTCTATCTACCTGACCCCTACCTCTAGCTGGTTGAGTGGGCGGTGGAACACCCGGTGTCAAAACCATGGCACGGGAACCTTGATGTTGAGAACTACTCGATGCTCGAGGGAAAAATCTTGCAATATCCCTCGGATTGCCACAAGTATAACAAGACCTCGGCTGCTGAGACTACTGACCCTAAAACTGAACCTAACGGCCTGAGTAACCACCTTGAAAACTCTGGAGCAGAGGTGCACTGATAGGAGTTGGTGATGCGTTGTAGGGTAGATAAAACTGCATATGAGAGCCACGGCCACCTAGAGTACCGTGAAAATCCTGAAGTGCTGAATGAAACAACTTGGTAGGATGGCCCCTACCAAAGGAATCCCTGCCTCCAGACGAGGCACAACTGAACCTGCCAGAATGGTGAGGCCTCTTATCCAACCCCTGACCACTACCCTGAGCTAAAACCATCTCAACTCGCCTGGCCACATTGGTCGCATCCTGAAAAGAAATCTCGCTCCCTGTCTCCTTAGCCATCTGCAATCTGATAGGCTGAGTGAGTCCCTGAATAAACCTCCTCACCCTCTCTCTCTCTCTCTCTCTCTCTCTCTCTCTCTCTCTCTCTTGATAGGGAGTATAAGAAGAGCATGACGAGCCAAATCATTAAACCTAGTCTCGTACTGAGTGACAGTTATAGAACCCTGCTAAAGATGCTCGAACCGCCTGCGGTATTCCTTTCTCTGAGTGACAGGAAGGAAATTCTCAAGAAATAGCTAAGAGAATTGGTCCTAAGTCAAAGCAGGTGACCCAGCAGGTCTGGCCAAACAAAAATCCATCTACCATTTCTTGGCGAAACCTGACAGATGAAATGCAACAAAGTCGACCCCATTGGTCTCCACTATCCTCATGTTCTGTAGAACCTCGTGACAACTATCCAAATAGTCCTGGGGATCCTCTGAAGATGTACCGCCATATTTAGAAGTGAAAATCTTGGTGAACCTGTCCAATCTCCACAAGGCATTAGAAGACATAGCTAATCCATCACCGGTCTGTGCAACAACACACGGCGGAACTACCCCAACTAGCTGAGCTGCTGGAGTCTAAAACTAGGGAGCCACCTGCTTCAAAGTGTGAGTAGCGGGAGTCTGCGCTCCTCCCCCATCTCGAGAGATGGCTAGTGCTACAGGAATTACGCCGGCCTGAGTAACACTCTCCACAAGCCCCAGTAGATGGACCAGTGCATCCTGAAGTGCTAGGGTAGCGACGAACACCTATGGAACCTGAGTTGGCCCTGCTGGAATGGTCTGGGCCGGAACCTCATCATCAAACTCCACCTGAGGCTCCGCCACTGGTACTGCTGCTCGAGCTCTAGGTTGAGACCTGCCCCTGCCTTGACCTCTAGCACGGCCTCGGTCTCGTCCTCTGCCCCTTGTAGGAGTTGTCACTGGGGGCTCGGGATGCTGATCAACTGATGTAGTGGTACCTGTTCTCGCCATCTGTGAAAAAATAGAGTAGAAGTTCAATTACCATTAATAAATCAAATCGCACGATAGAGAAGAATAGATGTGAAGTTATTCCTAAACTCTATAGCCTCTATGCGATAAGCACATACGTCTCTATACCGATCCTCAGACTCTACCTAGCTTATTCATGAATTGTGACACCTAGGTAACCTAGTGCTCTGATACCAACTTATCACGACCCGGATTCCCCACAGCCAGGATCATGATGACGCCTAACTCTTAGAATTCTAGGCTATCCAACCAGCTACATTTCTAACACATTAATCATTAGCCAAATAGTAACTAACAATAATTTAAACTAAATAGATATAAGTGTGAAAATCTTATAATAGTTTATACACTAGTACAAGACTACCCAAAAGATCTGGTGACACAATCCATGGTCTTCTAAGAATTTCTTCAAATATATAATAGTTTATACACTAGTACAAGACTACCCAAAAGATCTGGTGACACAATCCATGGTCTTCTAAGAATTTCTACAAATAATGGTTTAAAGGAAAAACATTTATTTTTCGGAATGAAAGAAAACAGGAAACTAAGATAGAGGGAAAGGGACTCCAGGGTCTACGAACACTGGAAAATCTACCTTGGGTCTCCTGTAGATTGAAGGCAGCAACCTAAACTCTGATCAGTGTGGTCTAGTTCCAGGATCTGCACAGAAAGTGCAGAATGCAGTATTAATACAACTGACCCCATGTACTGGTAAGTGCCAAGCCTAACCTCGGCGAGGTAGTGACGAGGCTAGGATGCGACAAATAACATAAACTTGTGCTGCCAAATAATATGCTAATAGAATAACAATTAATAGAAGCTAAGCAGAAATTAACGGGAAGGGGCATGTAACTACCCGACTGGTTAATTTAAGTATCTACACTTCCCTCGTTGATTTAGAGCCAAACTCTATGTTTTGAAGCCTTTAGAGCCTCATTCTAGCCTTCCTTTATTTTCGTGCGCAGTCTGGCTATTGACACGAGAGACTTATATGCTAAAACAATAGATAAAAACAAGTATTTTTGCCTAAAAAGTTAATTTTAGTTGATTTCAGTCAATATTTTGATTAAATGGATCCGGACCCATATTTTTACGATCCCGGTGGGTCTGTATTGAAATATGGGATCTGGGCATATGCCCAAAATAAAATTCGGTACAGGTGAGGATGAGGGAGATGCATTATGATGTGATATCTGTTTCCCTTGTATACATTGGTGCCCTTACCTTGACCTGATGTTGTTGTATTTTCATGTTTTGTGTGACTTGTCGTTATTGTCCTGTACTTGACTTTTATCTCAATTGTTGTTGCACTGTCCATGTCTTTACTTGCTTAACTTGCGAATACCATACCCATTTCCTGCTTTTATAATTATACTCATGTTGTATCTATTCTGTTTCACTTTCGTTTAAGCCTTCCACCATGCTAGCCATTCATGCTCTTACTTGTTAACTTGCAAAGATCATTTGCTTCCGTCTTAATTCTTATATTTGTACTTAGGCATCCAATTTTCTAGTTAATTGAAGCTGATATTGCTTGTTTTCCATTTTTGATTATTACTCACGTGCTTTCTGCTTAGTCATTTACTATGATCTGCATGTGCATCCTTGCCCACTGTTGTTACTTGCATATTTCCTACTTAATAATTTCTATTATTGTGTTCCTGTGATAGGTTGGCTCTATTATACTATCATTTTGAAAGATGAGTTGAATGCAAGAAAGGTGTTGCCGTGCTAATAGAATTGTTACATAAATTTTATTTATACATGGTGATGATGAGATAAAAGCATGAAGAGTGTTATTGTGCCATGTGATTTGACATTTTCACATTTTAAACATATATCTCATACCTGGAAAGATTATACATATTCTACGGTGGTTCTTTTAAGTAATTATTGACTGTCTTGCCGAGTTGTATATGATACTTTTATCCGTTATACTTTGAACTACTTTACTATTAATCTATTGTACAGGTTATAACAATAAGCATCTTTTTAACTAAAAGCCTCGTCACTACTTCAACAAGGTTAGACAAAATACTTACCAGTACATGGGGTCGGTTGTATTGATACTGCACTTCTACATGTTCCGTTCAAATTTTGGAGCGGAGTAGATGGTGACGTCACGTGCTGATTCGAAAGATGTTCGTGCGTTTGGATATAACTGCCACTTGTCCTTGGTAGCTTAGATTATTTCTAAACTGTTTATGTAACCTTCAAACAGAACGTGTATTTAATTGTATCAGTTTTGAAATTCCAAATCTTAGAAACTCGTGATTCGTACTATCAGGTCTTGGTAAGCTTGTAAAGGTTCAGTGGCTATTCTCTATTTTCTTATTATCTCCATCGTATCGTGTTTCTCATGTTAGTTGGCTTATCTAGTGGGTTGAGTTAGGTGCCATCACGACTTGTGATTTTTGGGTCGTGACAGGGCAACATGCTATGGGGGGGTACCAAAATAAAGAATCACAGTAGTAGAGGAATTTAAACAGCTAGTACCCTCTGAACCGGTAATAACAAGTAAACATAACAAATGGAAAATGCATGGCGTCACCCTTCGTGCTTTTACTCTCAACTTCACCGGGTAATCAATAACAGAAACGTGCACGACATCACCCTTCGTGCTTTACCACTCAACCTCACCATATGAATAATATAAGTGTGCCCGACATCACCCTTGGTTATTTATCACTCTTCCTCACCACATAAGTAATAGAAACATGCACGGATCACCCTTCGTGCTTTATCACTCTACCTCACTCAAATCAGAGACGATAGAAATGGCAACAACAAGTCTTACTTCAACTCTTAGTTCCACAATACCAATCTCAACTTTGGGCAAAACCTCATCAATACCAAATCTCATAAAACATGATAAGAAACTTCTCAACACCTCGAATAGCTAGTCTACACATAAACAATATGATCAACATGCAACATTTTCAAGAATAAGACACACTCACATGTATTGACTCGACAAAAACGTATAGATACTCGTCACCTCACCTATACATTTTATTCCATATCCAAACATGTAGCAAATACGCAAATAACACCTAATCCCACAAGCTAAGGTTAGCCACAACACTTACCTCAATTTCGCGGCCAAACTCAATCCTCAAATACCATTTTTCCCTTAGTTTCCACTTCCAATTCACTCGTATCTATTCATAATTAACTTATTAACACCAATTAATGATAAAGAAACCAATTCCAATGCGTTACTATAGATTTCCCAATATTTTCCTCAAAAAGTCAAAAATTAACCCCAGGCCTACTTGGTCAAAACGCAAAATTCGGACCGAAACTCGATTACCCATTCACCCCCGAGCCCGGATATACAATTGATTTTGGAATCCAACCTCAAATTGAGGTCTAAATCCCCAAATTTCGAAATTCCTAAGTTTTACGAAAAAACACCCAATTCCACCATGAAAAACCCTAGATTTTATGATGTAATCTTGTAAAAAGATGAAATAGATTGAAAGGAATAAGTTAAGAATCATTTACCGATGATTTGTGGAAGAAATGGTCTTTGAAAAATTGCCTCTTGAAGCTTAGGGTTTGAAAATTTGAGAAATGAATAAAAAATCCATCAAAAATCATTTTTGAACAGTTGCAGTTATCGCATTTGCAAGCAGGGGTTCGCAAATATGAATCCCGCAAATGCGAACATTCCATCGCAAATGCGAACACTTGTTTGCAAATGCGGCATGTTCTTATTGCAAATGCAATGCTGAGCTTCGCAATTGCGAAGCCCCCCTCCCAGCCCTACTGATCACAAATGCGAAGCTTCTTTGCAAATGCGAAGTCTGCAGACATTCAACATACCAAAATTTTTTTTATGTTTCAAAATGCTCCGTAATCTATCCAAAACTCACCCGAGCCCTCTGGCCTTCAAACCAAACATGCACAAAAGTCTTAAAACATCATATGAACTTGCTCATGCCATCAAATCACAAAAATAACACCTAGAACTATGAATTCTACACCAAAACACATGAAATTTCCAAGATAGTTTTAACCTTTCTATTTTCTCAACTAAAGGTTCGAATCACGTCAACTCACTTCCACTTCTCACTAAACTTCACAGATAGAGTATAAATATTATAATGGACCTGTACCGGGCTCCAGAATCAAAATACGGGCCCGACACCAACAAGTTCAAACACTATTCAATTTCTAAAAACTATTAAATTTCCAGTTTAATAATTTTCTACAAAAATTTATTTCTCGGGCTAGGGACCTCGGAATTCGATTTCGAACATACGCCCACGTCCCATGTTTTCCTACGGACCCTCCAAGACCGTCAAATCACAGATCTGGATCTGTTTACTCAAAATATTGACCAAAGTCAACTAAAATTACTTATAAAGGCAAAACTTACTATTTTTCTCAAATTTTCACATAAAGGCTTTCCGGATACACGCCCGGACTGCAAACGCAAATCGAGAAGAGATAAAATGAGGTTTTCAAGGCCTCAGAATACGAAATTAGATTCTAAAATAGAAGATGAACTTTTGGGTCATCGCAACGCCAGACCTTAATCAGGCGTTAGACCTGGCGGTGCCACGTTTGGGGCCAGGTCCACCAGGCATTATGCCTGACGATGCTAGGCCTGGGACAAGATCGAATGCGAGTTTTGAAGACTTAGTTCGTCTCCCGGTTTGACTAGGTCTTTTCCTACACATACAAATATGCCTAAAAATGTTTTTTCTCTATTTGTTCAACTACGTTTATATTGTAGTTGGTCGAAGAGCTCTCAATCGACTATATCTATTTAGTGTGTATTACTCAGGAGAGAGTGCATATTTAGGTAGTTGTTGAACAACATCACTCCTAACTATATGAGGGATAAATACGGAGGGTATAAAGGTGAGATTAGGGATAACAAAACCTTGGTGCGATCCGAGTATGCCGTACTTAATGCCAGCTAGTGTAATTTTGGAGAATATGTCTAGTAAATTATGGTAGTTACCTGGGAGAGAATTACAACACTCAGAGTACTCATGATCGGTCGAGAAAACGTAGGGAAATTTATAGAAAACATAGCGAAAAGGATTCCGACAATAGGGGAAATCATAACTTTAGACCTCCTTAATCTTGTCTTCAATCCTTATAATTGTTAATTGGTAGTTTTATTGCTTTCTAGTATGTCACAACCCAAAACTAACCCGGTCATGATGGAGCCTATCATGGAACTAATCAAGCCGACATACTCCAAAATAATTCGATGTTTCATTAAAATATAATTAAAATAGTCTTTTTCATACTAAGATTTCATTAAAAGGTTAATTCAAAAACCAAAAATGCGGAAATAAAAGCCCGACCTCGGGTGTCACTAAGTCATGAGCAAATACTATAACTATTCTGAAATATAACAAGACTGACACAGTTTGAGAGTAGCCAAAATACACTAAAAGGAAGATAAATAAGGAGAAAGGTGGGGCTGTGATCTCTAGGTAGATACCTCGCTATCTCCAATGAAAGTCCGCGGCTGGAATGGTCAATAGCCGCTGTCGCTCCCTGAGATACATGGATCTACACACAAGGTGCAAGGGGCAACATGAGTACACCAACTCAGTAAGTAACAAGTCCAAACTATGGACTGATGGTTAGTTACGAACTAAACCTCAACAGGTAAAACACAATTAAATTGTACAGTAAAGTAGGCATACTTGCAATCAAGTATTCAGCTCGACAGTAAAGTAAATACCAATCTAAATAATGTGAAGTATAAGATCAACTAATCTCTATGTGGCAATGCATAAAATGCATGAAAATGTACCGTGTACCTCCATTCTCAAGTGCTCAACCACTCAGTACTATATATAGCTACCCGACCTAGGGAAGATCCATCATAGAATATATACACATCGCTGAAAATAGACAATCAGTACCGAGGAAGGCCATGCCAGCCCTATGGAGAAGATCCATCTCTAGGTATAAATACTTCGAACAAGATCCATGTCCAGGGAAGATCCATCCCTCATAATATCAACTGCGCTCACTTAGTGTGTGGTATAGACTCTGGACGGGTCCTACAACCCAAGCACTATCATAATCATCAACATAACCATTGCGCCGTATAGCCTGATCCCATAACTATCACTCATAATCAGGCTCTTGGCCTCACTCAGTCATCAATCTCAAGTCTCACACACACGGGCTCACAATGCCATGAAACTAGCCCGAAACAATGATATGATATGCCAAATAATAACAACCGATATTAAGACATGATATGATATGCATGAATAATACTGAGATCATAGTCCTTTAGCAGCTCCAACCATCTTTGCTGTCTTAAATTGAGATCCTTCTATTTTAACAAGTGAAAGAGGCTACGGTGATCTTTCAATACCTCACAAGACACACCATAGAGATAATGCTTCCAAATCTTCAATGTGTGAACAATGGAGGCTAACTCTAAATCATGAACATGATAGTTCTTCTCATGGTGCTTCAACTAATGAGAAGTATAATCAATCATTGAACCCTCATGTATCAACACACACCCAATGCTGACCCGAGAAGCATCGCAATACACCATATAAGAACCTGAAGCTGATGGCAAAACTAACACTGGAGATGTGGTCAAGGCAATCTTGAGCTTCTGAGAGCTCGCCTCACTCACCCAATCACCTGAAAGGAGCACCCTTTTGAGTCAATTTGGTTAAGGGTGATGCAATAGATGAAAATCCCTGAACGAATCAACGGTAATGACCTACCAAACCAAGACAACTACGAATCTTTGTGGCTAAGAAAGGTCTGGGCCAACTTTGGACCGCCTCTATCTTCTCCAGATCAACCTGAATACCCTCACTGGACACCACGTGTCCCAAAAATGCCAATGAACAGAGCCAAAACCCATACTTTGAGAGCTTTATATAACGCTTCTTCTCCTTCAACTGCTGCAATACCACCCTTAAATACTCAGAATGCTCCTTATGACTATGCGAGTACACTAGAGTATCATCAATGAATACAATAACAAATGAGTCGAGATACGGCCAAAACACGTTCATCAAATGCATGAACGCTGCTGGGGAATTGGTCAGTCCAAATAATATCACAAGGAACTCATAATGACTACATCAGGTCTTGAAAGCTGTCTTAGGAATGTCCGAGTCCTTAATCTTCAACTGGTGATACCCTGACCTGAGATCAATCTTAGAGAACACTCTATCTCTATGAAGCTGGTCAAATAAATGATAAATACGAGGAAAAGGATACTTGTTCCTGATTGTGACTTTGTTGAACTACTTGTAATCAATGCACATCCTCATCGTGCCATTCTTCTTCTTCACAAATAGAGCATGAGTGCCCCAAGGCGGCACAATAGGCCGAATAAACCCCTTAACAAGGAGTTCCTCAAGCTGCTCCTTCAATTCCTTTAACTCTGCTGGTTCCATACGATATGGTGGAATATAGATAGGCTGAGTGCCCAGCACCAAATCATTACCGAAGTAATTATCATATCTGGGGGGCATGCCTGGCGGGTCTGCAGGAAACACATCCAAAAAATCCCTCACCACCAGAACTGAATCAATAGTAGGAGTGTCTGTACCGACATCCCACACGAAAGCCAAATAAGAAAGACAACCCTTCTCAACCATCCACTGGGGCTTCAAGTATGAAATCACCCTGCTGGAACATAATCCAACGAACCTTTCCACTCAATCCGTGGCACCCCAAGCATATCTAACGTCACTATCATAGTGTGATAGTCCAAAATAGCATGACACAGAGAGAACCAATCCATGCCCAATATCACATCAAAATCAACCATACTAAGCAGCTAAAGGTCTACTAGAGTCTCTAAACCTTCAATAGTAACCACTCAAGACCGATATCCGTGGTCTACCACAATAGTATCACCTACAGGAGTAGGTACATGGGTAGATGAAGCAAGAGACTCGCGGCGTATATACAAATAATGAGCAAAATATGATGACATATATGAAAAAATGGAATCAGGATCAAATAATATAGAGGCATCCCAATGGCAAACTAATATAATACCTATGATCACAATATCTAAAGCAATAGCATCCGATTTGGCAGAGAGTGCATAGAAACGGGCCTGACCTCCACATGATCGGCCTCCCTCTCTAGGGCAACCCCTAGCTCACTGACCTCTACCACGAGCTGGGTGGGTGGGTAGGGAAGTAACTGGTGCTAAAGTTGATGGCTGACTCCTTTGTTAGGATGAGCCTCCCGTAAGACGGGTACAAAATCTCTTGATATGACCCAAATCTCCACACTCAAAGTAACCTCTCCCGGTAAATAGCGGTGGGGACTGAAGGGAGCCCCGAGCATGGGGATACCCACTAGAAGAACCATGCATAGATGAGACCTGAAATGATGGTGCATGAGTCCAACTCTAAGCTTGAAGGGCACTGAGATATGAGTGGCCCTGATGTGAACTGTGAGTACCATGACCTGATGATCCACCGCAGTGACCCGGACGAGCTAACTAAGCATGTCTGAATGGATAGCCTCTACCGTGGTAAAACTGGCCTTCAGGAGAAACCACTAAAACTACCAGATCCTCGAGGCCTCTTGGCTTTGCTCTCAACTAGCTTCTGGGCGAGAACTGACTCTATCTCTTGAGAAATGTCAACCACCTTCTCAAAAGAAGCACCAGACACCCCCCTCTGTTCATAAGAATTTGTAGCTGACACAGACACCCCCATCTTGTCATAAGAATTTGTAGCTGATATGCAAGGACATTCACGAACCTCATAATCCTCTCCCTATCTGTAGATACCAACGAAACAGTATGACGGGCTAACTCAAAAAATCTCATCTCATATTGTATCACAGTTATATCATCCTGATGCAACTACTCAAACTATCTGCGCAACTCCTTTATGCGGGACCGCGGAATATACTTATCCAGAAAGAGAATGAAGAACTGCTGCCAGGTAAGGGGTGCTACACCAATAGTCCTACGCCTCTCATAAGCCTCCCACCAAGTAAATGCATCTCCAGAGAACTGAAAGATAGTGAATTAGACCCACTGGTCTCCATAATACCCGTTGTACGAAGAATCTTCTAACACCTATCCAAGAAATCCTGGGCATCCTCGCCCTCTGTACCACCAAAAGTTAGAGGCTGAAATCTGCCAAACCTCTCCAATTCATGCTGCTCCTCATCAAGCATGACTGGAACCACATAAACTAGAGCAGCTGCAACCAGTTGGGCTGGTGGTGCCTCCGGTATCTGTAGTCCCTGAACAACCTGCTCAGGGTGTACTGGCGACGGGAGTTTGAGTGCCTTCCCAAGCCTGGTAAGTAGTTTCTATGGTAGAAACAGTGACTGCATGAGCAAGACTGGTGCACACGGTCAAAATCTAAGTTAAGGTCTCCTGAAGACCTAGAATAACCATAGGTAGAGTCGGTGCCTGAGCTGGTCCTGCTGGAGCATCCATTACTGGGACCTGATCAGGGCGGCTGGTGGATCTGCAGGTGCTGCCCTAGCTATTGTGCGGGCTACACCCTTGCCCCTACCATGACCTCTACCGTGACCTTGGCATCTCGCGGTCCCAGCTGGTGGTACTGGTGGCCGTCGATCTTGATTAGTAGCACCTTTCCTCACCATCCTTAATAGAATAGAATAACAAAAGTTTAGTTACCAGGATAAACAGATTTGCACGACAAGAATTCAAGAATACGAAGTTTTACTAAAGGTTCTGCAACCTCTCGAACATAAGTAAAGACGTCTCCGTACCAATCCACAAGAGTCTACTAAACCTGGTTATGACTCGTCAGACCTATGTAACCTAAGTTCTGATACCAACTTGTCACGACCCAAAACTAACCCGGTCATGATGGTGCCTATCAAGAAACTAGGTAAACTGACATACTCCCAAAAAATTTGATGTTTCATTAAAATATAGATAAAATAGCCTTTTTCATACTGAGATTTCATAAAAAGGTTAATTCCAAAATAAAAAATGCGGAAATAAAAGCCCAACCTCGGGTGTAACTAAGTCACGAGCAAATACTACAAGTATTGTGAAATATAACAAGACTAACACAGTTTGAGTAGCCAAAATACACTAAAAGGAAGATAAAGAAGGAGAACGGTAGGACTGCAATCGCCAGGCAGCTACCTCGCTATCTCTGATGAAAGTCTGTGGCTGGAATAGTCAACAACCGCTGCCCTTCCCTGAGATACCTGGATGTTCACACAAGGTGCAAGGGGTAAAGTGAGTACATGAACTCAGTAAGCGACAAGTCCAAACTGTGGACTGATGGGTAGTGACGAACTAAACTTGAACAGGTAAAACACAATTAAATTGTACAGTAAAGTAGGCATGCCTGCAACTAAAGGATTCAGCTCGACAGTAAAGTAAATACCAATCTGAACAATGTGAAGTACAAAGCTCAGCTAATCTCTATGTGCCAATGCACAAAATTCATGAAAATGTACCATGTACCTCCACTCTCAAGTGCTCAACCACTCAGTACTATATATGGCCATCCGGCCTAGGGAAGATCCATCCCGGAATATATACACATCAGTGACAACAGACACTCAGTACCGAGGAAGGCTATTCCAGCTCTATGGAGAAGATCCATTTCCAGGAATAAATACTTTGGACAAGATCCATGTCTACGGAAGATCCATCCCTCAAAATATCAATTGCGCTCACTGGGGGTGTGTTACAGACTCCGGAGGGGCTCCTACAGCCCAAGCGCTATTATAATCATCAACATAACCACTGTGGCGTGTAGCGTGATCCCATAACTATCACTCATAATTAGGCTCTCGGCCTCACTCAATCATCACTCTCCAGTCTCCCTATGACTAATCACATAACACATAGTTTGGGGGTTTGAACCCTCAGAACCAAGTTTGGAAACGTTACTTACCTCAAACCAAGACAAATCCTACTCTACGACACCCTTGTCTCTGGAATCAACCTTCAAACGTCCCGAATCTAACCAAAATAAATACAATGTAATCAATATAGGCCAAGGAATCAATTCTACACGAAACAAAATCAATTTAGACCAAAATCCCGAAATTCACTCAAACCCGGTCCCCGGTCCCATATCTCGGAATCCGAGAAAATTTACAAAACTAGAAAGCCCCTTCACTTGCGAGACCATACATACAAGATTTATCGAAATTCGAATCCATTTGAAACCTTAAATCCTCAATCAAACTCACCAAAATCCCAAGCCTTAACCCCTCATTTTCACCCTTAATCACCACAAATTACATGATTAAACCATAGGAAATTACCATAAACACGAGTATTAGGTCTCAAATTACTTACCTCAATGAAAAACCCTTTGAATCACTCTTCAAATTGCTCCCAAAAGCTCTAAATTCGGACAAAATGGTGGAAGATAACCCAAAATTCGTGAAATCCCCCTTTATACGTTCTACCCAGCACTTCTGCATCTACGGTCCTCATGTCGCTTCTGCGACGCCGCACCTACGAAATAATCCATCGCAGGTGCAGTTTTTACTTAAATCTCAAAACCCGCTTTTGCGGTCTGATCGCTGCCAACTCAACCGTACACAATTGCAGGAAGATCGGATACTACAACTTTTACCTGAATAGTGGTATCGGGGTCGATTTTTCCACAGAGAGCCTGGAGTGGAGTTGCGTATATATCTAGACTAAGAATGCATTTGTGCTTCTAATTGCACTCCTAACATTTTTGGGTTTTCTTTTATCAACTAAGGATTAAGACTGAATTATGCTAAGAGATATTTTCTAAGTTGTAATTAAAATAGAGAAATGAACTAGGGTCATGGCATCACTTAGGTGGTTAACTAACGGGTAGAAACTACTAATAATAGATTGACATATTTTGGATCAATGTTATAACCGTTGCATAATTGTACCCACTCTCACACCTCTCGGTAGAGAGAGCGATTTTGCCCAATTGACTCTCTCGAGACCAATTGGGTAGGTCAATTAGACCAAGAAACTAGGGTTCAAGTAGGGTCAATTTTGGGGTCATAGACTCTCTTTCTCAAGAAGAGTCAAAACCCACTAAGCTAGAATCAATGTTTGCAACCACCAATCCTTAATTAAAGCATAAAATTAACCCAAATAACAAACACCCAATATCAATCTATCATTAAGAAGCTATACCCATCAATTACCCACACTAGGGTTGAGCCACAACCCTAGCTAACGGGTTTAGCTAGACATAATTAAAGAAGAAATAGCAGAACTAGATGAAGAACTAAGCATATTAATTAATTTCTAAAGTTAAACTACAAGAATCTATGGAAGAATTAATGTTAAAATGCCCAAAATAGGCTAAAACACGTTCACATGAGGGCAACTCTTGTTCAGAATCTCAAACTTGACCTAAAAATGGTAAAATATCCTATTTATACCGGGCTGGAAAAACTGCATTAAAATACCCCTGCGGGGTCTGCGCGGACCGCGCAAATAGGTAGCGCGGCCGTAGTGGCTCTTGGACTTGTAAATATCTCCTCTCTAAAGTTGGGCGCGCGGACCGCGCATAAATTTTGTGCAGCCGCAGTAGCAGACGGGCGTGTACCGCGTATAAATGGAGCACGGCCGCGTGGCATGACTTGGGCAATTAATCATCTCTCTGAATCTCATCTACGCAGACCGCACTATTTTGTAGCGCAGTCGCATGGGACGTTTCCTTGAATTTGTAGGTCTCTGAATCTTCACAAGCGCGGACCGCTTAAAAAAGAGCGCGACTGTGCAGAATCCCTTGAAATAATCACTCTTTGAATCTCCTAGCGCGGCCGCATGGCAAATCAGTGCGGTCCGTGCTAGGTCTTCTTGTTCTGCACTTCACTTGGTCTTTGACACTTGGCAGGTTTCACTCCTTTTTAAGCCAATCTTTGACATTTGTCATCTTGTCGCTCAAACCTGCAATCAAGCGCAACTTGTAAGCATTTTGGGACTATTTTGTGGAAATTCATAACAAAAGCAATAAAAAGTAGGGGTATAATCATGTTAAAAGCCTAACTTATCAACTCCCCCAAACTTAAACCTTTGCTTGTCCTCAAGCAAACAAAATAAGATCCGCCCTTAAAAAGGCAGTCCAAAAATTTTCAGCCATCCTAAAGTAACCTCAACAGGCATCAATTGGGACTAACAATTGCCGTCAATACGAATGCATAATTAACACATTTTAAGCTTTTGAAAACTATGGATCTAGTGTGACACAAGAGCATCAAGGGTTGACTCATTTCATCAAAGAGATTTTCTCAAATACCTTGGTCATTGTGGAACCCAAACTCACACATCCTGAACTCTCCCTAAGCGAACCTCACCTTTTAGAGTAATGACACACAAACCGAGGTTGATGGACTTGTTGCTTATTTCTCTCACACAGAAGGTCACAAGTCCGGCTCTAGGTACCATATGCTTGCCGCTTATGTAAGTATCCACTAATGTAGGTTCTGTTCAACTCAAGATCATATAGGGCTTTTGTGGAGTCATTGTAAAGGCTTTTGGGTAAGGGTAGGATGTTTTTGTTCAAGTGGGTTCAATATTCCCTTAAGCACTTCTTTTGCTTCATTTTGGCACACTTTCTTGACTCTTTAGAGTATTCACTTCTTTTTCAAGGGGTTAAAGAGTGACATTATGCAATTCAACACATTTCTCCTTTTTCTACTTTTTCCACATCCTTTTTCACTTTTTTATTCTTTGAATCCCCTTTTTCACCTTATTCAATTTGGTCTTTCTTTTTGTCTTTTCTTTTCTTCCTTTTTCATTGCCTTCCTTTTCTTTTTCTTTTGTACCTTTTACCATATTGTTTATTTTCTTGTCTCTCCCCCCCCCCCCCCCCCCAAACTTAGATATTTGCCATTTAATCAAGGGAAGATTTGGGTGCCAAGAGGGGATATCATTAAGAACGGGTATAGGCTTGTACCTTTGGTTCTTGGAAGAAGAAGGTTTAGGGCTCAAAAGGGCTGACTAGGGATCATTTCATTTGTAGGTCATGGAATTGTTCAATCTTAGCATTTTGGCTCAAGGAGAGCCTATAATCACTTCTTAAATGAAATTTCACCTAGGATTTCGCCTCAACAAACATTCGGGGCAAGTTCTAGACCATTGGCACTGGACTTAGACTCACAATTCGAATTCTCACCACACACACTCAAGGATTGCTAAAGACATCGAGTCGAGGGCCCACAATGACCTCAGTTACGATTCAAACGCACAATGGTCCAACACGACCACATGATGGTTGTTTGGTCAACACAAGAGTCTCAAGGCCACGACTTTTACCATCCGAAACACAACAGTATGTCTTTGACCATGGGATCAAAGGAAAATGTGTTAGGCCCAAGTGAAGCTTGCCTGAGGTACCCTTAACTACGAAATATCGAAATCAAAAGAGGAAAAATCATAAACAAACTCAAACCCTTAAGAATATTATCACACCATCTATCATTGGGAAGAGCCACCCGGTTCGCACAAAACTCTACCCTTTGAAAGAACCATGGCATTAAGAAAACCAAGAGCTTATTGGAAACGCCAAAACGAAAACAAAAGGCTACGAGCCTAACTACGAAGCTCAAAATGAAAATAGAAAACCCGAATGAATATGTACAATAGGGAAGTAGAATATACAACGGGGAATGAATATATACATAAAGTAGAAAAGTAGCCAAAATTATATACAAACCGACTATCAAATATAAAAGCATAAACTAAGAATCAAATATATACGGTCATCCAAGTGTATCAAATAAAAATCAGTAGGGCGCACCCCCACGAATAAGAGCTGGAATTGTCCCTAATGCCAACTACCAAAATAAGCATAAAATAGAGAAAGGATATAGAGTGGCTCCTCAAGCCTGATCTGTCTGCATGGGCCGATCAATGGTCCCCTGGTCCTTTGTACTGGTGGGAACCTCAGACTGGTTCCCGGCCTGCTGCTGCTCTGCTGTTTGGATAGGGGCCGAGTCATGGACCGGCTGAACATATGGTGACGCACTAAAGGTACCCTACTGAACCTGTGCCACCTCTATCACTACACCCTCAGTGCTAGGAAGCTTCCTCATCTACCTTGGGTGCCTAGGTTCCTCCTCCTGCTGTGGCTGAGCTGCTGCTGGATCCCCCAATAGCAGGTCTAATGGAATCTGGTCTGCCAAAAGCTTGTCCACATCTGCTCACAGCTTCTTTACCGACTCTCGAGATACCCTTTACTTTCTCATCTTCTTATGTTCCTTGGCAAGCTCCTTAAATGCCTTGCCATGCGAGGCTACTACCGTATTCAAGGTGGCCTGGGTCTCCAATATCTTCTCCTGGTTGGTCAGGAGCTTCTTAAATATCTCCTCAATGGAAGGAGGAATCTGAACTGTAGCTGGTGCTGACTGCGCCTCAACTGTAGTAGCCAAGGTGGACAACTTGGATGACGCAGCTGACATCCAGTTGTTCAAACTGGCTAGAGACTGACTGAGCTAGTGGGCAGTGAACCGATGAGTCTTTGATGAAGGGACTGCCGGGTAAGCGGAAGTAGAAGGGCCAGTTATAGAAGACAGGCCAGGGGCAAGGGCTCACTGGTGGAAGTGGCGGGGATGGAGAATGGCCCAGCAGAAGGCTCTCTCACAACTGGCTCCTCAGACTAGCCAGTTGGGGCAGAAGTGGGTGGTTGTTACTTTTTGGATTTTGGGTTTTCTGAACACAACTGGCTATACCAAGAATAGGGGGCCACCGATTTTGCCTTGACATCAAAGCACTTTTTCTTCACCTCCAAATCCCTAAAGTACATGGATATGGTGTTCGGGAAAGGGTAATTTGTGTTAGTCTCCTATCCGACCGTAGAGATCACCCTCGAGATGATATTACCCATATTGAGAGGAAGCCCGGACATGATAGAAGCCACAAGAACAGCCCGGGCAAGAGGAACGGAGTGATCATGTGTGGAAGGATCAAGTCTACTACAAACAAATGTCAACCATCCCTTGACTTCAAAATTAAATGTGTTCCGTAGAATCTTCTCCCCCGCTTTCAACCATTTTGGAACAGTGTCCGGGGCTGCCAAGTACTCGGCCATCCAAGGATGCACCTCCTCACCCACTGCTAGCTTTGCTAAGTATTCTGATTCATCCTCCTCTTTGAACCCCAAATATTCATTTAAGGACTTCCCATAAAAAACCACCATTTTATCCCGCACCTTCGTTGCCTTTGTGTCCTTAACCATATGAGAAACATTGCAATAGAACTCTTTCACCATATGCTCATTGGCATCAATACATCTCTCCTTGAAGAAGCCCCAGCCATCTCTAGTATGGAATTGCTCTTGCACTTTTGGGTTGAGAGGTAGAAGATCGTTGTCAATGAATTGTCTCTCCGGAATCAACTTCCTCATGGGCCACCATTCTCTAAATTTGTGGAACGCTATCTCACTCACAAATCTGTCTGCCCAGGCTTTAGGTTTTCTGGTTCGATCAACTCTCCCGATTTGTGACTCACCCCCCTCACCATATCCTTCCTCTCCCCAGATAATCAAGCTCTGGGGGAGGTTAAGTATTATTCATTACTTTTTGCTACGGACTCATCAGACGAGTCTGAAACTACGTTGACCGGTATTTTGGAGGTGGGTGAAGGTGAAGGAGTGTCATGTAATTGGAGTGGGTCAGTGATGTGAGTGGGGGCTGATTCTGAGGCGATGCTCCGGGATTGTACATACTCACTGCCCGAAGAGTGGGAGGAAGCTCTATCAGCAGCCTGTATCAGCTTATGGGTCTTTTTTATGCTCTCCCGAACCTGGGGAGTGAGTTTAGCAATCCTCTTTCCCTTACCCCCTCAGGAGGAACCACCTCTCCCGGGTTGTTGTGGTTCTTTACCTCCTCGTTTCTTAACTATGATCTGCAAAAAAATACACGTCTAATATTGTTAGTTTAAGCACATGCAGTGAATTGGATGAAACAGTTGATTTCATGATATGGAAACAGTGAAGCAGAGCAAGGGGCGCGGACCGCGCAAAAGAGTCACGCGGTCGCACTGGGGTAGCGCGGACCGCGTAAAACTGGAGCGCGGCCGCGCTTGGCAATTATTCCAAAACAACCTCTCTGAATCTCCCCAATGCGGTCCATACTGATTTGCAGCACGGTCGCATTGAGCCATAGTGGACCGCGCAAAAATGTGATGCGGACCGCGCTGGTAAGATGTAGCACACACAGAAAAAACGATGCAGACCGCGCAGAAAGGACGCGCGGCCGCGCTGGGCCTAGGGTTTTAACTGAGTTAGGGTTTTTTCATTTAAGTCCATTTTTTATCAATTTCTGGGTCCTAATTGTCCCTACTCAAGTAACCATATTGTAATTCATGCCCGGTGTTTAAAACTAACACAAAAAATCTAACCTAATAATTAAACCTAAGAAAGATGGGAAGAAAATAAGAAGTTATACTACTGGGAAGCAAGCAAAATAATTAAAAATTAAAACTTTGAATGAAATTAGCAAGGAATGTTACCAGGGATTATGAAGATTCACACTACTTGAAGCAAAGGTCTCAGTGAATAGTAAAAATATAAGCTCAAGAAGTCAGAGTACGAAAAGGGTAAAAGGAGGCCTAGGGTCTCTATTTATAGAAAACTCGTGGGGCCCGTCACTTACCTACCAGTGCGGCCGCACAAAAATGGACGCGGACCGCGCTGGATTTCTATCCTTCACATTGAACTGAGCTGCCCATGCAAACCACACCTTTTTGTTACGCGTCCGTGTGGGAAAGTTCAGAGAGCATGACATTTTGTTCCTCCCAGCACGGACTGAACAAAAGTGTTGCGCGGCCGTGCTGGTAACTTCAGAGACTCACACCTCATTGCACCAGCCCACGCGGACCGCACTGTTTTGTAGCGCGGCCACGTTGGCAAACTTCAAAGACCTGACATTTTGTGCTTTTGTTATACACTGGTTCAACATTATCTCTGCAACATCTCACAAACCATTAGCTCAAAATTCCTAGTCTACAAAGAAAATCAAAGAAATAGAAAAAGACATGGGTTGCCTCCCAAGAAGCGCCTGATTTAACATCGCGGCACGACGCATGTTACCATCATATCACTTCAAATGAATGAGTGCCACCACATGACTATCATCAATCTTTCCCAAATAGTGCTTGACACGATGCCCATTGACCCGGAATACTTCACCATTCTTGTTTTTGAGATCAAGAGAACCAAAAGGAGTCACAAATACCACTTCAAAAGGGCCACTCCATTTTGATTTGAGCTTTCCCGGAAATAACCTTAACCGGGAATTGAAAAGAAGAACCATGTCGCCCACCTTGAATTCTTTACCCCGAGCATCCTTTTCGTGAAGGTACTTCATCTTGTCCTTATACAAGGACGAGTTGGAGTAGGCATGAAATGTAAGCTCCTCAAGTTCATTCAATTGCTCCACTCGGAGGTTGGCAGCAACATGCCATTCCAAGTTGAACTTTCTCAACGCCCACATAGACTTGTGTTCTAATTCCACCGGAAGATGGAAAGCCTTACCAAACACCAACCAACATGAAGACATACCAATCAGAGTCTTGTAAGCCATCCGATAAGCCCAAAGAGCATCATCCAAATTCTTCGACCAATCAGTCCTATTAGCATTTACCGTTTTTGACAAGATACTCTTTATTTCCCTATTTGAGACTTCCACTTGACTGCTAGCTTGTGGATGATGGGGGGGTGGTCACTTTGTGGTTAACTCCATATTTAGAAATCAATGAATCGAAAGCCTTGTTGCAAAAATGAGACCCCCCATCACTAATGATAGCACGAGGGGTTCCAAACCTAGTAAGATACTTTTTTCAAGAACGCCACGACACTTCGGGCTTCATTGTTGGGAAGAGCCACAGCTTCAACCCACTTTGAAACATAGTCCACCGCCACAAGAATATGCGTGTTCCCACAAGAGCTCACGAACGGGCCCATGAAATCAGTGCCCCAAACCTAAAAAATATACACCTCGAGAATTGTATTGAGAGGCATTTCATCCCTTTTTGAAATCCCGCCGGCTCTTTGGCATGCATCACATTGCTTCACCAAGTCGCTAGTATCTTTAAACAACGTCGACCAATAGAAGCCACAACTCAAAACCTTTGATGTTGTCCTCACCCCCCATGATGGCCACCATAGGGAGAAGAGTGACAAGCCTCCAATATGTTCATTTGTTCACTTTCCGGTACACATCTTCTTATCACCCCATCCGTACAAATTTTAAACAAATGCGGATCATCCCAATAAAAATCCAAGCTATCCCGTTTGAGTTTCTTCCTTTGGTTAGAAGAGAGCTCACACGGTACATTACCAGTCACAATGAAGTTGGCGATGTCCGCGAACCAAGGATTGCCACACATAGAAACGGAAAGAAGCTGCTCGTCGGGGAAAGTATCATTTATCTCAACACCATTGCTTGGTATCCCCTCTTCCTCTAGCCAGGACAAATGGTCCGCAACTTGATTCTCACTTCTTTTCCTATCCACAATCTGTAGATCAATTTCCTGAAGGAGTAGCACCCATCTCATCAACCTTGATTTTGAATCCTTCTTTGTCATCAAATACCGGAGGGCTGCATGGTCCGTGTGTATGATCACCTTCGTCCCCATAAGATAAGGTCGAAATTTCTCCATCGGAAACACAATGGACAATAGCTCTTTTTCCGTCATCGTGTAGTTTCTTTGGGCCTCATTCATCATTTTGCTAGCATAATACACAGGATCGAACATTTTGTTGATTCTTTGGCCTAGCACCGTACCTACCACCACATCACTCGCATCGCACATAAGTTCAAAAGGCAATTCCCAATTAGGTGCGGTGATGATAGGAGTTGTGGTCAATTTGTGTTTCAATAGCTCAAAAGACTCCATGCACCTCTCATCAAAGACAAACTTGACATCTTTTTCCAATAATTTACAAAGGGGGTTCACAACTTTCGAGAAGTCTTTAATGAATCACCAGTAGAACTCGGCGTGACCAAGAAAACTCCTCACCCATTTGACAGATGTAGGGGGAGGGAGCCTTGAAATGACCTCAATTTTGGCCTTATCGACTTCAATTCCATGTTTTGAGATTTTGTGACCCAACACAATACACTCTTGCACCATAAAGTGACATTTCTCCCAGATGAGTACAAGATTGGTTTCTTCACATCTTTTCAGCACCTTATCCAAGTTCACTAGGCATTCCTCAAATGAGTCCCCCACCACTCTGAAATCTTCCATGAAGAACTCCAAGTTATCCTCCACCATGTCGGTGAAAATTGCCATCATACACCTTTGGAAGATCGTCGGGGCATTACAAAGTCCAAATGGCATTCTCGAGAAAGAGAATGTGCCATACAGACATTTAAAGGTTGTCTTCTCCTGATCCTCCGGGGCATTGAGAATTTGATTATACCCCGAGTATCCATCTAGAAAACAATAAAAAGCTCAGCCTACAAGACGATCGAGCATTTGGTCCAAGAATGATAGTGGGAAATGATCTTTTATCGTGACCTTGTTGATCTTTCTATAGTCCGTACACACTCTCATACCCGTAACCGTTCGAGTATGAATCAACTCAGTGTTGGCATTCGTGATGACCGTCGTTCCACCTTCTTTGGAACACATTGGATCGCAGAGGTCCATGAACTATCTGAGATTGGGTAAACCACACTGGCGTCCAACCACTTGATAACCTCTTTCTTTACTACCTCTTGCATAGCCTCATTTAATCTTCTTTGATGTTCAAGAGACAACCTTGCATCCTCCACCAAAATGATCTTGTGCATGCAAAATGCGGGGCTTATCGCCCGAATATCTGCCAATGTCCATTCAATCATCTTTTTATGCTTTTGAAGAACTGTCAAAGTGGCGTCAACCTGCATGTTAGTTAGGCATGAGGAATTTAGTATCACGAAGTCGGACGGCAACAATCGAAGTCCACCTCACAATCTAGTATCACGAAGTCAGCTGGCAAGATGAATTTATCAACACGAACAAGGACATCATTGATTATACCCAAAGGCCGCTTCATTCACCTATCCACCATTTGGAGCCTCATTGAAGTCGGGCGAGGTTGTACGATTCCAAAAGTCTTGAAGACCGAATATGGCATTAAGTTTATACTCGCCCCCAAGTCACAAAGGGCTTCTGCAAAGTCAGCACTTCCAATGGTACACGGGATAGTGAATGTGCCGGGTTTCTCAAGTTTTGGAGCCATAGAATGTACAATTGCGCTCACTTGATGGGTCATCTTGATTGTCTCACACTCCATTGATCTCCTTTTTGTAACCAAATCATTCATGAACTTTGCGTACCCCGATATTTGCTTGAGTGCCTCCACCAAAGGCACATTGATAGTCAAACTCTTCATCATTTCAATGAATTTCTTGAATTCGTTGTCACCCTTTTTCTTGGCCAACTGTTGAGGATAGGACGGAGGAGGCCGAGGCAAGGGTACATTGGCTTTGGGCACCACCGACTTGGGCATATCAATCACATGTTCCCTAGACGGGTTCACGGCCTCTTGTGTCTCCTCCTCAACCTCATGAATATCAATCCGCACATCATTTCTCACGCTTGGTTCAACCACGTCTTCAACCACCAAAGGCATATCATCAGCTCGTAACTCATCTTCATCCACCATAACTTCGTTTCCTGTTGAGGCACGCACATCACCGCCTCTTCCACTTCGTGTTGTCACCGCCATCACATGATTGTTATTCCCACCCTTAGGGTCTACTATCGTGTCACTTGGTAGAGAACCCTTTGGGTGAGTATTTAGAGATTGAGAAATTTGACCAAGTTGCACCTCCAAGTTATGGATAGAAGTGTTGTGTGAAGCCAATTGAGCATCGGAGTCTTGGATCTTGCTCAAACATAACCTCAATTCTCCCAAAATCATTTACCAAAGAACTAGACCCTTGAGATTGAAAGAGTGACGGGTTGTTCGGTTGTTGAAACATCGGAGGCCTTTGAAAGCTTTACCCCCGATTACCTTGACCATTTTTGTTGTTGTTTCCGTTCCAATTTCCACCATTGTTACCTTGGTTCCCCCAATTGTCATTTTGGTTATTCCCATTCCAATTTCCACCACTTTGTTGTTGATTATTGTTATTCCAATTTCCGCCTCCTTGTTGATTGCCCCAATTTCCTTGGGGTCGCCATTGTTGACTTCCCTGATTTCCTCTATTTCATTGGTAGTTGTTAACATATTGACAATCTTCACTTTGCTCATCATACCACTCGTGCAAATAACCACCACCATCATCATAGTTATCCCAGTTTCCTTGAGGTTGTTGCCCTCTTTGCCTTCTTTTCATCATATTCACTACTTCCATGGCATTGACGTGGTGCGGGTTTTGAACTTGTTGTAATTCCACCTTCGCCAATTGGTTCATTGTTGTTGTGAGTTTGGCAATGGCTTGGACATGATCATGCAACTCCTTATGCAAATGTATGACATTAGGATCACCTTGAGGAACGTTTTCCCGGCTTTGCCACGCCAAAGAAGTATCGGCCATTTCATCTAACACATTACAAGCTTCATTGTACGGGAGCTTCATGAAATTTCCACCTGCCAATTGATTCACAATACATTGGTTGGTTGTGTTGATTCCCCTGTAGAATGTTTGTTGAATCATCACATCATTCATATCATTATTTGGACACTCTTTAACCATAGTTCTAAATCTCTCCCATATTTCGTGCAAAGGTTCTGTTCGCTCTTGTTTGAAAGCCAAAATGTCATCATGGAGCGCCGCCATGTGACTTGGAGAAAAGAACTTGGCAATGAACTTGTCCACCAATTCATCCTACATTGTGATGGAATGATTTGGAAGCCTTTCTAACCAATCCAATGCTTTACCCCAAAGAGAGAACGGGAAAAGCCTCAATCTCAAAGCATCATCTGGCACGCTTTTTTGTTTACTCCCCGAACAAGTATCTACGAACCCCTTCAAGTGCTTGTATGAATTTTGGTCGGAGGCGCCCGTAACATACCCTCTCTGTTCGAGCAAAGTCAGCATAATATTGGTGATTTGAAAATTTCCCGCCCCGATTCGGGGCAGAACTATGGCACTAGCATAACCCTGGTTTGGACGGAATCTTGGATATACTCTTGGTGGAGGCGGAGGAGGCTCTGGTACATTATCATTTGCATTGGCATTTGCATTAGCATTTCGTCCTCTCCTTGGAGCTTGAGGTAATACATCTTCTTGTTCAAGGTCCTCAACCTCCTCCCCCACGACCACATTGCCAAGAGGGTCATTGTCACACCTCTTTTTTACGGCGCTTACACCCCTGAGAAGGGTATAAATAAAAAGAGTTTTTCCAATTAAAGGACGGTCGGAACGGGATTAGTTATTTAAGAGTTTCAGAGTCGCCACTTGAGAATATAATGGTGTCTCAAGTCACCGAATTAATCCCGAACCGAGGAAAGTTTGACTCTGTTACAGTC
>MU781194.1:2850-79529 GCA_026770625.1 Nicotiana glauca
TTTTTTAATTTTTTATTAATAGCACAATTAGCTCAATGTAATTAATTCCTAAATGCAAATTAAACCTAAGGTGGCTTGAAATTAAAATGTGACATTTTTTATGGTTTTTTTTATTTTTATGATTTGATTGATTTTTTTTAAATGTTTGAAATGTAACTAAATAAAAAAAACACCTAAAAATCAATTAAAATTATTTTCGTCTATTTTTTAGGAGTTATTTTCATACAGGGCAAAAATCACGTGCTTACACTTGCGTGAGTGTTTTTGGTCGCAACAAGTTTTTGGCGCCGTTGCCGGGGACTTAGAAATTAGCTACTTGACTGAGTTGAGCTTTTATTATTTATTTATTTAAGTTTTAATTTTCAGTTCACTTTGTTTGTGCTAATACAGGATCTTTTCTTGAATGCGAAGAAGTAGAAGCGCAAACAATCTCCTTCCTCTGGATCCCGAAATTGAACGAACACTTCACAGATTGAGGAGGGAGGTGGACGCTCGAACCAAAATTGAAGGAGAGTTGGACATCACAGTTCAACCACAGCCAATTGAGATGGCAGGTAACGAGGAACGCGCAGTGATTGAAGTCGCAAGATCCAGTTCTGCTAATATGACTCAGGCTATTGTTAAACCTGATATCACTGGGCACTTTGAACTCAAACTATACATGGTGCAACAGATCCAATCCACAAGACTATTTCTGGGTTTACCTCATGAAGACCCGCAGAGGCACATTCAGAATTTCCTGGAAATTACAGATACTTACATTTATCCGAACATTTCCAAGGACTGTGTCAAGCTGACACTTTTCCCCTTTTCACTGATCGGGGAAGCTAAGGAGTGGTTGAATAAGGAGCCAGCGAATTCAATCCGCACTTGGGATGATCTGGAATGGAAATTCTTAATCAAATTTTCCCTACTAAGAAAACAAAGATATTAAGAAGTTAAATTCTTGGGTTCGGAAAACGAGCTGGCGAGACATTTCGTCAAGCATGGGAGAGGTACAAGAAGATGCTCAGAGACTGTCCACATCATAGCCAGACGGACGAGGTATTGGGTCACACTTTTGTAGATGGGTTAGATGATGCATCTAAGATGAATCATGATTCAGCTTGTGGGGTAAGTTTCATGGCCAAACCGTACAGTGAAATCCAGATCTTGCTGAATAACTTCACGGCTAATGATAATAATTGGCAAGGTGAGGGGGATTCACGACAGGCAATTAAGCAAAAAGCAGCTGGAATACTTAAGCTCGACGACTTGTCAGCCATGAGAGCCGAGATTGCAAAGCTGGCCAATCAGATGAATAGGATGACAATGTAGCAACTACAAATAATGCAACCTGTGCACCAAATGGCTATTTGTTGCGAATTATGTGGTGACAATCATATGAGTGATATGTGCCCTACAAACCCAGAATCCATATACTATGTGGGGCAATAGAACAGAGGTCCACCGAATCAGCATGCACAATATGAAAATTCTTACAATCCAAATTGGAGGAATCATCCCAACTTCTCATGGGGTGCAAATCAGCAGAATCAGAATCAGCATAGACCCCAAGGGGGTTTCAATCAGCCTCAAAGGCCACCCCAACAAATGGAAGAAAGCACCAATGATTTGCTAAAGAAGTTGTTGATTGACAATCGGCACTTCATGATCGATTTCAGAAATCTTGAGAGGCAGATGGGGCAGTTAGCAACAAATCAAAACACTAGACCTGCCGGCGCTCTCCCAAGTGATACAGAGAAGAACCCTCAAATGAATGCAGTTACGCTTAGAAACGGGAGGGAGCTAGAGGAAGTGCCAAAGAAAATAAAAGACAAGCCCATACCTGAGGGGGCGTTGATCCCTAAAGTAACACAAGAACCAAATAACGCTGCTGAAATTCCAGAGCTAGTGGAGGCCCCAAGGCCACCACCCTCTTTCCCCCCAGAGATTGTAGAAAAAGAATGTCGATCGCATGTTTAGCAAATTTCTCTCTATGTTGAGCCAGGTTCAATTGAATATTCCACTTGTTGATGTGCTTCGAGAAATTCCAAAGTATGCTAAGTACATAAGAGATATAGTGGCTTACAAGAGAAGATTGACTGAATTTGAGACAGTTGCATTTACTGAGGAGTGCACTTCAAGGGTCCAAAATAAGCTCCCTCAAAAGCTTAAGGATCCTGGCAGCTTTACCATCCCTGTGCGAATTGGTAATATTGATGTGGGACGTGCTCTTTATGATTTGGGGGCAAGCATAAATATGATGCCCTTATCTTTGTTCAAGCAATTGGGCCTGGGAGCTCCAAGGCCAACTACTATGATGTTGCAGCTAGCTAATGGGTCAATAGCACACCCTGAGGGGGTGATTGAAGATGTGTTGCTGCAAATTGGGAAATTTATCTTCCCTACTGATTTCATTATCCTTGATTATGAGGCTGATTAACTGGTCCCAATCATATTGGGGCGACCTCTTTTGGCGACTGGTGATGCAATTATCAAAGTGAGAGAGGGAAAAATGATCTTGAGGGTAGATGGAGATGAAGCAGTTTTTAATGTCTACAAAGCAATCCAACTTCCCTGCCACTATGAAGAGCTCTCAATGATATCTGTTGTTGAGGCTGATGAGCAAATTCATGACCCAAGTGCATAGCTAGACGATTCTCTAGAGAAAGCACTTATGTTGTTTTAGCCCGGGGAGTGATGAGGAGGTTGAGGAGATGATGCACATCTTAGATACATCTTGTGCGTAGATGCAAGGGGTACACCCCTTTGAGCCTTTGAATAGGCCAGAAGGACCGCCTCCAAAGCCGTCCATTGAGGAAGCCGCAAAACTGGAGCTTAAACCTCTCCCACCTCACCTTCAATATGCTTATTTGGGTGACTCTGACACTTTACATGTGATTGTTTCTTTTGACTTGTCTAAATTGCAGAAAGAGAAGCTGTTGAGAGTGCTACGTGAGCACAAACGAGCAATTGGGTGGACGATGTCTGACATTGAGGGCATTAGTCCAGCCTTTTGCATGCACAAAATCCTCATGGAAGATGGACACAAGCCCAATGTATAGCAACAATGCTGACTAAATCCAATCATGAAGGAGGTGGTAAGAAAAGAAGTGATTAAGTGGCTTTATGCAGGTATTGTATTTCCTATCTCAGACAGCAAATGGGTAGGCCCCGTTCAATGTGTACCCAAGAAAGGGGGGATGAATGTAGTGGTTAATGAAAATAATGATTTGATCCCCACAAGAACTGTCACTGGGTGGAAGATTTGCATCGATTATAGAAAATTGAACAATGCCACCCGGAAGGACCACTTCCCTTCCCCTTTATTGACCAAATGCTTGATAGCTTAGCTGGCCAGGAGTACTACTGCTTCTTAGATGGTTACTTGGGCTATAATCAGATTTCTATAGACCTAGAGGACCAAGAGAAGACTACATTTACGTGCCCCTATGACACGTATGCGTTCAAGAGAATGCCCTTTGGTCTTTGTAATACACCTGCGACTTTTCAAAGGTGCATGATGGATATTTTTAGTAACATGGTTGAGAGGTTTGTGGAAGTATTCATTGATGATTTTTCTGTGTTTGGATGTTCTTTTGATAACTGCTTGATGAATCTTGATAAAGTGTTTGCTAGGTGTGAAGAAACTAACTTAGTACTAAACTGGGAAAAGTGCAATTTCATGGTACGTGAAGGTATAGTTTTGGGGAACAAGGTGTCTAAAAATGGTTTGCAGGTGGACAAGGCAAAGGTGGAAGCGATTGAAAAATTGCACCCACCGACATCTGTCAAAGCCATTCGCAGTTTCTTGGGCCATGCAGGTTTTTATCGTCATTTCATTAAAGATTTTTCAAAAATTTCCTCTCCCTTGTGCAGGTTTCTTGAGAAAGATGTCTCCTTCAAGTTCGATGATGCCTGTCTGAAAGCATTTGAGGAGCTGAAGGGAAAGCTAGTGACTGCACCAATTATCATTGCCTCGAATTGGGAGCAACCCTTTGAGTTGATGTGTGATGTGAGTGACATAGCTGTTGGAGTTGTGTTGGGGCAAAGGAGAAATAAAACCTTTCACTCCATCTACTATGCGAGAAAGACTCTGAATCCAGCCCAGATGAATTACACAGTTACTGAAAAAGAGTTGCTTACAGTGGTGTGAGCGTTTGACAAGTTCAGGTCATATCTAGTGGGGACCAAAGTCATCGTATACACAGATCATTCAGCTATCAAATACCTGTTTGAGAAGAAAGACGCTAAGCCGAGACTGATTCGGCGAGTCTTCCTCTTGCAAGAGTTTGACTTAGAGATCCGAGATCGCAAGGGAACAGAGAATCAAGTGGCTGATCACTTGTCCAGATTATAAAATCGAAACCATGTAGCTGAAGGGGGTGTAATCAAAGAAACATTCCCTGATGAGCAGTTATTGGCGATTGCCTCAAGCATAGCCCCCTGGTATGCAGATTATGTGAATTTTATTGCAAGTGGAGTGACACCACCAGAATTGACACCCGATAATAGAAGAAGGTTCCTGCATGATGTGAGGCTCTACATGGGGGATGAACCATTCTTATATAGCTATGTGTAGATCAGTTGGTGCGGAGATGTGTTCCTGAGGAGGAGATGAATGCCATACTTCATGACTGTCACGCTTCACCATACGGAGGTCAACATGGTGGTGATAGGATCGCCCAGAAAGTTCTACAATCAAGTTTCTATTGGCCAAAACTGTTTAAGGATGCACATGCATTTGTTAAAATATATGACAGGTGCCAAAGAATCGGAATGATCACAAAGAGGCACGAGATGCCACTGTAAAACATTCTGGTAGTCGAGCTTTTTGATGTGTGGGGGATTGATTTCATGGGACCATTTCCACAATCTAATGGTCATAGGTACATCTTGGTGGTAGTCGACTATGTTTCCAAGTGGGTGGAGGCCATTGCTCTTCCCACTAATGAAGCAAAGGTTGTGGTAAGCTTTGTCAAGAGGCACATATTTACACACTTTGGAACTCCAAGAGTGTTGATCAATGATGGAGGAACGCACTTCTGCAACAAATTGCTGAATAATGTTCTTGCAAAGTACAGAGTCAAGCACAAAGTTTCCACTGCCTATCACCCCTAGATGAGTGGTCAAGTGGAAGTGTCAAACAGAGAGGTAAAGCAAACTTGAGAAGACAGTGAGTGGAAATAGAAAGGATTGGGCCGGGAAGCTAGACGACGCACATATCGAACTGCATACAAAACTCCCATAGGTGCTTCTCTTTATAAATTAGTTTATGGGAAGGCATGTCACTTGCCCATCGAGCTTGAACACAAGGCCTATTGGGCCATTAAAAATCTGAATATGGATGGGGATTTAGCTGGAGAGAACAGGTTGCTGCAACTCAACGACCTTGATGAATTTCGGTTGCACGTATATGAAAATGCTAAATTGTATAAGGAGAAGACAAAAAGGTGGTATGACAAGCACATCCACCATCGAGAGTTTGAGCCAGGGCAAGAAGTTCTTTTATTCAATTTGAGGTTGAAGCTTTTTCCCGGAAAGCTTAAATCTCGTTGGTCAGGCCCTTTTGTTGTGATAAGTGTGAAGCCTCATGACGCTGTGGAGTTGCGGGACAAGAGTTCAACTGGTACTTTCTTGGTAAATGGTCAGAGGATAAAACATTACTGGGGTTGTGACATTGTACGTCACAAGACCTCGGTGGACTTGACGAATGCTTGAGAACGTGTTGAGTTGTGCCGCGACATTAAATCAGGCACTGGATGGGAGGAAACCCATTGTATTGTTCTAACCGCTGTGCCACGAGTTGGGAGGCAACCCAACGATAGTAGTAGTTGTTGATTTTGTGTTTTAGGAAGTGCTAACCAATGCAGGTGACAATGGGCAAGTGCTAAGGCCATCGAACGGGGTAAGAACAGGTGAAAAGTTGAGGAAAAAATTGCCCACAAGTTCTGCCTAGGCCGCGCACCTGGGCGCGCTTCTGAACGTGCTACTAGAACGGTCGTGCATGTGAGCGCGCATCTGGGCGCGCTAATTTCTCCATGTTCTGTCTTGGCCGCGCTAAAACTATCGCGACCGCGCATTTGGGCGCACCAGTTCCGTCAAATTGTCACCAGTATTTTTTTTAGCAGTTTAAGTTTTTCTTTTTATTTAGGTCTTAATTCCCCCTCCCCCTTTTCGATTATTCCCTAACAAAAACAAAAACCTCCCCCCTTTTCTAATTCCCCCAAAATAACGAACACAAAAACAAAACCAAACCCTTCCTCTATCCCAAGCTCCCATCTTTGTAGCTTACAAATTTCCCCCTTCCCAAGCTTACCCTTCTTCTTCTCCATCTTCTTTCTCTACTCACCACCATCCCTCACTACAGATATGAACCCTAGTCTCTTTTTCTTTTATTTTTTATTTTTTAGATTTTTGTTGTGTCTTATGCCATTGTTGTAGTAGTTGTCTTTGGTTTTGTGTAGAGAAATTAGTGAAATATGTTGTGGTGTTGGTGAGTGATAAGTGTGGGGTGGAATTCCACCTAATTTGTGATCTTGGTGAGAGTATGTGGTAGATTATTATTCTAACAAGTTTAAAAGGTGTTGTGAAGGTCTAATGCCCACAAGGTGTTTGTGGAAAGGCCCCATTGAACGTGATTATGTAGTTTGTGACCACATATGCGTGTGAAGTCTGAGTAACCGCATTGCGCCACAAATTTTTGTTGGGCTGAGTTAATGTGCCCCATTTTGCAGATATCATGACTCTATCTAGGAAACGACGCGCCACAGGGGCCTCATCAAGCAGCCAGGCTGGTTCGTATAAGTCAAGAGGGGCTGCATATGCACATCCCTTTGATGTTTCAAAATTTGTTTCGGCCAAAGCTTAGGACCGCTTTGCAGAAAAGGCTCGTAAAAAGCCAATTCCGGAAATGGGTATTCACATCGGACAGCTCCAGCGCCACTGCCTGCACACGTACAATGAGTTATTGAAGCGAGGGTTACAAACCTTCATCAATGACCCGGTGAGGGTAATACAATGGTTGTGCGGGAGTTCTATGAAAATGTGCCAGAGCATGTTAATAGAGTAGTCACGGTACGTCGAAGGACTGTGAATGCTACTGTTGAACCGATACGAATGGCCTACCAGCTGCCTCTACCTCCGGCTGATCATGATGACTTCTATGAGTATGGACTCAACCCCAACAATGAAAAATGGGCACGATTCTTTGAGACAATCTGTGTGCCTGGAAAAGAAGTGGTTTAGATGGACTATGGGGAGAAATTCCACTCCTCAACACTCACCTTTGAAGGAAAGTGTTGGCTACACCTCATAAACAACCGATTGATCTCGTCTCACAATACTACAGAGGTCAATGGACCCAGGGCTGCTCTGATTTGGTGCTTCGTAAATGGTCACGACTTTGATGTGGCCAAAGTGACGCATGAAGAAATATTCGTCCGCAGCCAAGTAAAAAAGGTATGGGTTCTTTTTCCCTTCCTTAGTGACTTAACTATGCAGGGCTGCTCAGGTGCCCGAAAATCTAGTTGTGGATGGGTTGGTAATAAAGGAGGGCAAGTTTCGTGCTGATAAGGTGACAATGGGTAAGGAGCCGGAAGTAGTTGAAGAGGCGGTGGAAAGAAGTGGCTCTAATGATTTTGATGACGAGTAGGGCACTGAGGAGAATATGGAAGCCACACCACAAGCTCAGGAGCAAAGCATGGCAGCTGCGGGACCATCTGGGACTGCAACATCTTTAGGAGCTGCTCGGGTGTCCCGTTTCACTGCTTTGGAGCAGGAGATGGCTGGTTTGCAAACCTCCATTACTGATTTGGGCACCCGAGTTGATGTGGTAGCTGACCGACAAGTGAAGTCGGAAAAGAAATTTATGGGCTGGCTGAGAGCGTTGGGGCGGGCATGCCATGTCAACCCAGACACCATCTTCGACTAGGAATGAGCCGTCCAGGGAAGTTCCTTTATCTCACTGCTTTTTCAAATTTTAATCCATAGGGAGATGTCTTCATTTTTAAGTGTGGGGTGGGGTACTTCATTGTATGTATGTAGTTGTATCATTTGAATGTTGCTTTTGTTTTGTTTTATTTGATTTTGATAGTTTTAGTGTTTAGTAGGAATCATTAGTTTAAAATAGATAAGTGGCTCATCCCGACGACGGATCCCTTTCGACGGGGTTCTTGAGGGACTAAGTCGAGAAAAAAATGGAAAATATGTAGAATCTTCCTAATGATGGATCCCTTGGACAATTTTATTGAGGGAAGTTCGTCTGAAAAAAAAAACACCAAAAAAGATTTTTTATTTTTTTCTTAAGTAGTGTAGCAACTCCCCCTTGGTTTTTCTTTAGGCCACGGTTCTCTTTCAAGGGTTTAACTTGAACCGGGTGTAGGTAGTTTTTTTTTATTTTGTTTTCTTTTTGATTTGTAGATTAGGTTAATGGGCTATGAGCTAGAAAATCAAAAGAGAACCCATAGTGCTGACACACCTAAACACAATAGACCCTAGAGTGTAACGCTTAGTCTTATTTTGTTGAATCTCACTAAAGTGCCTTAATCTGTATGTTTGTTACTGAATTAAATGCTCGTAATGGAGCGTGTTGATGAGCTGATCTGAAATGAGTCATGTGCCATGTGTGGTGAGGTTTTTGTGTAGTTCATGTTTTGTACTTGCATCTAGAATTTGCCCGGTATGTGAGTTGAAGCGAAATTTGAGCTGATGCTCGGTTTGAAAAATGATTTTAGGCTTTCTTCGATCTTTTTTGAGCTTAATTGCTTATCACAAATAAAATTCATCCCTAGTTAACCCTTTTGAGCCTATAGACTTTTGTTTGGCACCCACATTACAAGCCTATATCCTTTTTGTTCTTAATTAATACCTTTGATCCTTTTACTTCTTAAAGCACTTTAATTGTTAGATGAGCGCTAAAAGAAGTAAGAAGAAACTAAGTGAGGGGTGACTTTTGAGTGGAACCAGTGAAAAGAAGAAAGGTGCACTTATTTTGTAAATTAATACGCCACTAGTGAAAATTGAATAAAAAATATGGAAGAAAGAGATGAAAAGAAAAATTGTTGTCTTGTTCCAGCTAGTGGGTATGAATTAATGTAGTGCTTAAAGAAGAAGGGAGTATTTTTGGGGTGATTAGTTTGCGAAGGTGAAGTGGATTGAAGAAATTGCGCTTAAAGTTGATTATGTGATGTGTTAAAGTGTTTAGGAGGGTTAGTCACTATTCCTAAATACATCCTACCCATCCGTTAGCCCACATTACAACCATAAAAAAGTCCTAATTGATTTTAGACCGAGTGAGCCTACATTAGTAGAGATTTACATTAAGGGCAAGCTTATGGTACCAATTGCATGCATGGGACTTCTTTTGTGAGGGTGAGCAATTTGCTTTGATATATGTGAGCATGAGAGTCAAATGTATAGATTGATTTTATTCTCTTTACTGTGATTGTGAGGGCATGTGATTCGTGAAGGAAAGGCAAGTCTTGACTTCTATGTAGAGTACTTTGAGGAAGTATGAATATTGCATGGCACTTGAGAGTCGATTTTTTAGGCTAGGATTATTCACTGCTAGGCGTAATGTATGTAAATTGTTTTGGGTATAATGCTTTAGGGGAAATGGTTGAGTGAAGGAACCTCTACAAAGTGTAGTGTCATTGCTCGAAGACTAGCAATGAATTAAGTGTGGGGTGTTGATAATAGGATAAATCTAGGTAATTTAGCGATTGTTTATGCTCCCGCTTGATTATATTCCAATGTCATAATGTGGTTAATTGATTAAAAATAGGCTCTAATTGTGATTTGTACATATTGCAGGACGAGGAGCCTATGTGATGCCTCAAAGAGGTGATTGGGACTATTTTAGAGCAAGAACGACCCCTCGGAGCTGAGCACGCACGAAGACAAGAAAAGAATCAAGGAATTAAGGACCTGGGCTAGCGCACCGAGATGCGCGCCCGTGCTAATACTAGCGCGCCCAACACAGAACATATGCCAACTAACGCGGTCAGATGCGCGCCCAGGTGCGCGACCGCGCTAGTCCAAATTTTGAGAAGCCTTGTTTAAGGATATAATTGGAAATTTGGAGGAAACCCAACTTAACCTATATAAAGTCAAGCTCGCCCAAGGATTATTTATCAAGTTTTTCATAGTCTAGGTATAGAGAGACAAGAGGCAAGGAGGAGATTTGACCATCAAGTTCTTCTTTTTTCCCTTTGTTTTTGCTATTTGTTATTAAATTGAACCTTATTGTGTTGAATACTAGTATGAGTGGCTAAAACCCATTGTTCTAGGGTCATGGGTGAAACATGAATGTTGTTGTTTGAAGTTTAATTCAACAAAGTTGGTTTATCATATTGGGTTATTTATTTAATTCTGATTTTAATTATTTTGCTGAGTAGCTAATAGTGAAATACTATCTACGAATCTTTGGTTGAACTCGAAAGTGGAAACTTTAGATTGAAATAGAATTAAATAGAGCAAGTTCTTGAACCTGGGCATCGGGGAACGGATTCGCAATTGGAATAGACATATACCCAATCGCCTTGCTTGGTTGAAATATAGGAATTGTAAATGCATTCTTGTTAATCATAATTCCATAGACATATAGGCATTGAGTTAGCTCGAATAGGCGAGTAAGAACTCGACAGATTCTTATGAGTAATATCAACCATGTTAATCAACAATCCAGATAAATCAATTAGTCATTTTAAGCCAAGAACACAACATGATTGTTAGCTAGCCCGCGACCCTGGAATATTCTCTCCTACTGTTTGTTACTCGACAATTGCTGGTTGTTTGGTTAATTGTTCTAGTTATATTATTACTTGATAGTTTAGGTAGTAAATTGGTGATACCTCTATTTTGTGAAAAACCTCTTGGATAGATAAGTTAATTGAGTTTAAATCAATCAACCATTAATCACAAGTCTTTGTGGGAACGATACTCTACTCACTACTTTATTACTAGAGGATCACGTGCACTTGCGTGAGTGTTTTTGGTCGCAACAATTATATATCGACCACAACCTATTTTATGATAAAAGAGCAACACCTACCCTATTTATATGACTTTCCAAAAGTTACAACAATCACCAAACAATATCAATAATACTCATATTAAGCCTCCCAAATAGTCCAACAATCAACAACAATACACCTACGATTTTAAAAAAATCGGGCAGCACTTATATCACTTTCTTTCCACCCAAACCAACACAAAAAACGACAAGAACAACATCAAAACAACACATACAAGCTACTACACCAGTAACCAGTCGAAACCTAGCTAAAAAAACTTCCCAAATAGTCCCTTACGCACAACACCTTAAACATACTTCTAGCTTCAATTTTAACATATTTTCCTTCAACATCTAAGCTTGCTATGGCCTAAAAATGACTCAACCCAAAGAGAAGGGTGAAGATCACCTTATAGCACACAAATCCCAAATTTACAGAGTTTAATTCGTCGCTATGTCTTCCTCAATCAGCCACGAAGACGGAAAGCGGCAAACCATCGACTAGTTTGGGTTCCTAAGGCTTGAATCCACTTGTTTTCACCTTCACCACCTTTGATTTGGCTTCTAAACCCTAAGTATTAGTTTAGGAGGTCTAGAGAGAGTTCTAGGTCTGATTTGGGTCGAAAATGAGGCTTGGAGATGAAGGCCATAACTTTATATATGAAGATAATCCTCAACCGACCTTGTGGATCCCAAAGGGAACTGCTTGTGCAATCTCGCGAAAGCGAATATCTCTCTACTCCGATGCCATATCGACAAACAGTTTAATGCATTGGAATCCAGAATCATTGATCTTTAATTAAGGTGGATCACCCCCATAAACCCAAGTACATTGAGAGAAAAGCTGAGTAACATTAGACCTAAATTTTCAGCAAAATTATGAACGTAACTTGCGACAACATTTGTCAACTTTTGTTTCATAACTCGTTTGACTTCAAAACTTAACACACGAATATCATATGAATAAAATACATCATAAAATTACCATATTATCATGTTAATCACCCAGTCTAACCCCAAAAGTATGGGTTATAACAGTCCCTAATTACCGACTTTTGACGAAATTTATTTGCTTCTATTCGTTTAACTTCTAAACCCTCCAGCATGTGCTACGCATGGTTTTGTACACTCATGAACTTGAGAATAGTCTTGATCTTCGAGCTTATGTCGACTACTTCATGACACACTTTGACATGTGAAAATGTGAAATACACCAAAAATGACCGGCCGAGTCGTTACATTCTCCCCCTCTTAAACAAACATTCATCCTTGAAGGAGTCTAGAATCATGCCTAGAGTCTCAAAAAGGTGAGGATATCTGCTTCACATCTCTTGTTTGGTCTCCCAAGTAGCCTCATTGACTGGCTGGCCTCTCCACTGAACCTTTATTAATGCTATATTCTTCGACCTCAACTTTAGAACCTACTGATCCGAGATAGCCACCAGATCCACATCATAAGTTAAATCCTCATCCAGCTACGCCATACTGAAGTCCAAAACATGTGATAGATCCCCATATTACTTCCAGAGCATGAAAACATGAAACATTGGGTGAACTCCCGATAAATTAGGTGGCATGACAAGTCCATAGGCTACCCTTCCAACTCTATCAAGCACCTCAAAAGTACCAATATACCTAGGGCTCAACTTACCCTTCTTTCCGAACCTCATCACACCCTTCATATGCGAAACTCCAAGTAGAACCTTCACCCACCATATATGCAACATCTGAGCCTTTCTGTTAGTGTAACTCTTCTGCGTGGACTGCATGAAGTCGCTCATGATCAACTTCACCTTCTCCAAAGCATCACGGACCAAATAAGTGCCCAACAACCTAGCCTCCCTAGGCTCAAACCAACCAATCGGAGAATGATATTGCCTCCTATATAAGGTCTCATATGGACACATATTGATGCTCGCTTGATAGTTGTTGTTGTAGGTGAACTTTGCTAATAGTAGAAACTTATCCCATGATCATTCAAAATCAATGACACGAGCTCATAACATGTCCTCTAAAATTTGAATAGTGAAATCAGAATGCCAGTCTATCTGGGGATGAAATGTCATACTCAACCCGACCTGTATGTTAACTCATGATGCACTTCTCCCTATAAATAGGATGTAAACTACATGCCTCGATCTGAGATAATAGACATGGCCACACCATGAAGGCCAAATATCTCCCAAATTATGAAGTGTAGGTAGTCATGACTTGAATGAAGTGTGCAGAGTTGGTCAGTCTGTCCACAGTGACCCACACTGCATAGAATTTTCTCAAGGTCCGTGGAAGCCCAACTACAAAATCCATAATGATACACAATCAATTCCACTCCAGAATATCAAGTCTCTGAAGAAAACCATCAGGTCTGTGATGCTTATACTTCACCTACTGACAGTTCAAACACCGACCAACATACTCAACAACATCTTTTTTCATCATTCGCCACCAATAATACTACCTCAAATCGTGTTAGATATTTGCGGCCCCCGAATGAATAGAATACCACGAACTATAGGTCTCCTCAAAAATCAACTCTCATAGAATATCCATATTTGGTACACTAATCCAACCATAAAGTCTCAATACCTCATCATCACCGATAGTAACCTCCTTGGCAGCACCGTGTTCCTTAGGAATGCAAGTGTGGATCATCATACATTCGTGCATTGATGCATTCAAATAAGGAAGACCATCATGCGTTCCCCGACCAAGTACATTGAGAGAAAAACTCAATTATATTACCCTAAATTTTCAGTAAAATTATGAATGTAACTTGCGATAACTTTTGTCGACTTTTGTGTATAACTCGTTTGACTTCAAAACTTGACACACAGATATCATATGGCTAAAATACCTCATAACATCACCATCTTAATATGTTAATCACCTAGTCTCACCACAAAAGTACGGGTTATAACATTCCCAAAAATGCCGACTTTCGATGAAACTTATTTGATTCTATTCTTTGAACTTATGGACTTCTTATCCTCATAGTCGATTTTTTCTTTTATAGTTGATCTTCTTCGGTGGCATGACCATGAAGGGTTACATATATTTCAAACTTTGGTCTTTCATGGATATTCATATGTTCAACATTGTCTAATATTTTCTTTTGGTTTAGCTAATGTTTGTTTGCTGATCAATTCATGACCGAGGGTTATGCCTCCTTAATTCTTGCCACTGAATATTTGGCAAAATTTGTATCAATACTAAGCTGCCAGCATTTTGGCACCTTAGTTTAAATTCTAAAGGCCCCTTGAACTGTGTTACTTATGTCCGCGCCAAGCTCTTAATAATGGTTGTCAGGATATTGGAACTAGTACCATTATGGTAAGTGATTGTTTGCAGGTTGCTTTTTGTTTAAAAGGTTAATACCACTCATCTTTTTTGGTTTGCCCTATTTATTGTATCGTTATTTAACTATCGAAGGTTATTTGTTACCACGTACGTTCAGATGGATTTATTGGTAGCAGTCCCTTTTCCTTTATAGCTCCTATCTCCCCTATCATCCTCGTTCTTACGCCTTGGGATTAATAGTAGACTGTAAATACTGTTAAGTCATTCCTTGGATTTCCTATCACTCCCAAAACCTAGGGAGGCCTGGCCGGCACCCGTTGCCATATTTGGCCTGAGCGTACCACTATGTAACTATGAACGTTGGAGGGGTAACCCTTAACCTAGGATGACAAGGCCTACCTGCGAGATGATAATACTAATCAAGGCAGATGAAGAAACAGTGAATGTCTACAACCAGCAATACCAAATGTGGTACACAGGTTTGGCAAGGCCACAATACTGATATACAAAATACACATGGCTTGTCTACAAGCCTCTACAGATAACTGGACCGTATCACGGTCGGGACAGGGCCTCAATCTACCCATCAAACCTGTATACATAAAATGGACTCCAAGGTCTAGACCTGGTAACTCCAAATAAGTGGAGCTTACCAACCAAGTTGATGTTTGACTCTGTCTACTAGGAAGGTCTACCCAGCTGTCTATCAGGACCTACATGCATGAAATGCAACATCCCCAACAAAAGGGACGTCAGTACAAATAATGTACCGGTATGTAAGGCACAAAAATCAGTATATAAACGACATGGAAGAAACATGGAGTTAAGGACTCAACCTTTAAGTATGAATAGCTTTGTGAATTATGAAATATTTATAACGTCATGCATATGTGTATAAATGTCATATCATGCATAGGTATATGCGTACATAATATCATCAAGTCTCTGAGGGCATCACATCATATCATCTCGTCCTTAGTGAGCAAAATCATTAACGTATGCCAGCTGATTAGGTGGTGGTGCATATATAATGCCATAACATTTCCCCATACCCCATATACATATGATATACGCGTATATAATATCATCTAGTCATGGGTCAATATACTTGTATAAATGAATGCAATGCATAATGAAATAAGTCAATAAGATCTTTCGGAATGTCATAAGATCAATAAGACTTCGGTTAATATCATATAAACTTATGTATTTTCTAAGACCCATGAACAAACGATATGATAATAGGACATATGGGAAATCAATAACATACACAACCCTAGTGCTTCTAAGAATAGAGTCATTTATGAAAGTTGCGTGTTTTCTCATTTTGTTGTATCATATGGATCATGCCAAAAGGAAAGAAGGGATATCTTAACATACCTTATCCACAAAGTTACAACTGTTGCACAAGTCGTTGCACCTCTTACATATGGTAATTAATCTATATCATACAAATGATTGGTATAAATATCAACTTCATATTCTGTTGGGAAGTTCATTTAGTCATTTTATCCAACAACTTATGTGCCTAACTTCAAGTCTTTTATTGCTCCAATTCAACATGTTCTAGCAAAATAATCTTCATATTCACTTTCCCTCATCCTCACCATGATATCCATACCTTTACATTTCCATTTGGTACCTTAAAAAATGTAAAAACAACCCACACAATATAGCTCAACTTCAAGTTTCATGGTTACTAGTTTCTTCCAGAATGCTCCAACAAAATTCAACCCAACACTTGTACAAACTTAAGATTAGGTTATGGAAGATGAAACATACCTCGGATATACCAATAAACCTCTGTTCTTTAACTCACTTCAACACCAAGTAACTTCCTAAGTCCTCACAACGAGAAGGAAAGGGAGTTAATTGTAACCGCGATATTCTTTACGTCGAACTTGCATGGTTTATCTTTGGATTCACTATAGGATCATAGGGGAACCCTTGGAAGGAATTTTAGGGTTTAGGAACTATTTTGGTAGAGAAAATGATTTAAAACGACTTATAGTTGACTTATTAAAGTCTAAAAAAATGTCTTTTAGCTTTCTTTAGGTAGTAATAATTTCCCGTGGTTTTTCTTTGTGCATCGATTCTTTTCCATGGGATGTAGTTTGAACAGGGTAGTTTTTCTTTTAGAATAGTTTAGGGAATAAAATGGAGGAATAAAGATGAGATAAACTTAGGCGCCCTTGACTTGTTTGATAGTAGCATATTTAGGCTTTGGCATGAGTAGTATCTTTCTTATAATTTGAATTTATTGATGATGTCTTGCTTGCTTGGATAGCATGTTTTATGACGCCTATGTCTCATTTTCTTGACTTATGTTCACTTTGTGCTTAATGCTTAATATCTCGTGACTCCGTAAATGCTTACATTTGTTTGAGAGTCGGAATGGGATCGTCCTTAGTGAGTCATGTGCCATGTGTAGTGAGGTTTTTGTGTAGTCCATGTATTGTACTTGTGTATAGAACTTGCTCGGTTTGTGAGTCGAAGGGATATTTTAGGTGATGCTCGGTTTGAAAAATGATTTTAAGCTTTCTTTGATCTTTTTGAGCTTAATTGTTTACCACAAATAAAATTTATCCCTAGTCAACCCTTATGAACCTATATACTTTTATTTGGCACCCACATTACAAGCCTATACCCTTTTTATTCTTAATTGACATTATTTTGATCCCTTTTCCTCTTAAAGCACTTTAATTGTGAGATGAACGCTAAAAGAAGTAAGAAGGAACTAAGTGTGGGGTGACTTTTGAGTGGAACCAATAAAAGGAAGAAAGGTACACTTGTATTTTTTTTTAAAATAATACATTACTAGCGGAAATTGAAAAAAAAAAAAGAATCTGGAAAAAAAGAAAAAAAATAGAGATGAATACATTGTTGTCTTGTTCTTGATAGTGGATATGAATTAATGTAGTGCTTAATGAAGAAGGGAGCATTTTTGGTGTGATATTATTTGTGAAAGTGAAGTAGATTGAAGAATTTATGCTTAAAGTTGATTATGTGGTGTGTTAAAGTGCTTAGGAGGATTACTATTCCTAAATATATCCTACCCGTCCCTTAGCCCACATTACAACCATAAAAAAGACCTAATTAATTTTAGATCGAGCGAGCCTACATTAGTAGAGATTTTCATTAAAGGCAAGCGTATGGTACCGATTACATGCATGTGACTTCTTTTATGAGGGTGAACGATTTTCTTTGATATATGTGAGCATGAGATTCGAATGTGTGGATTGATTTTAATTTCTTTGATTTGGTTGTGAGGGCACATGGTTTCATGAAGGATGGGTAACATTATTAGACTTCTCTAGGATGTTGGGTGTTCAAGCCATGAGTGCATTGTGACATTGAGTCGGTTTTTGAGGCTAGGATTGTTGTGAGCATATTGTGAAGCCATAAGTGCATATGCTAGAGTTTAATTGTTGCTATCAACCATAATCATTGGTGTAATGTGCTTCAAATATGTTAAGTGCTCATAGATGGAGTATATTTTTGGTTGACTCGAGGACGAGCAACATTAAAGTGTGGGGTATTTATTATAGGCTATAATTACGTATTTTAGTTAATTATTACACTCTAATTTACTGCACTTTAGTTGAGTTTGCGCTTTAATCGCTAGTATTTTGCACTAACGGTGTGTTTTATGCCTTGTAGGAGTGATTTCGAGCTATATAGATATTATGGAATGAATTCAAGTGATTTGGAGCTTTGAAGTCTGAGTAAAATCCCAAGGATTTAAGTTGGGATCATGTCAGGGGTCAATTTTGATAGTTAAGAACAAACGAAGACTCGAGTAGGTATATTATACATTGTCTAGTAAAATACACATAACGGTTTTTTTATAATTCCATTTTGGATTCAAAATATATGGTTGGAAAGATAACTCAAAGCCTACAACTTTCATGTTTTATGTTTATCCAAATTCTAAACAGAATAAGGCAAAACGTACGAGATTTGAGCCAACACGAATGAAACCGGGCAATGTACGAATTTGGGCGCCACAGGTTGCGCCCAGCCCTACCTGTGGCACCAAAAGCAGTAACTAAATATATTGGGGCACCGTGGAGGGTGCCCGGTGCCGGGCTGGGCACCGATGATGCAAATTTTGTCCTATTTTGCCCGGGACACAGTTTATTCGGCCCTAGTCCTATCCATCACATATAAAAGCAAGACTAAACATATTTTTTGAAAGGAGAACGCCATTTTGAGGATATCTAACATACTTTGAAAGGCATTTCACGTGGAGGAACACACACCACGCTTGGAGGAGGCTTCTAACTAGTTTTTCTTCTCTTCTCTTCCTTTAATTTCATAGTTTTTAGTTCTAGAGTTTTGGGTGCTACATGAACGTTGTGGTTTGAAGCTTCAATTGTTCTTATTATTTTATCATATTGGTTTATTTATTCAATCTTGCACTTAATTATTTGATTGCTTGATCACCAATTAAATACTATCTACGAATCTAGGATTGAACTCGGGAGTGGGAATTCTAGATTGCATATAAGATTGAGTAGAGCAAGATCTTAACTCTTAGGGGGAGCGGATTCACGGTTAGGATAGGAATATACCTAATTGCCTTGCTTGGTTATTATACGAGAATTATAAATGTATTCTTGTTAATTCTAATTTCATAGGAATATAGGCATTAGGTTAGCTTGAATAGGCGAGTTGTACTTTGGGAGAAGGCTACGAGCAATATTAACCTTGCCAACCAATAAACCAGATAAATTAATTAGACGATTTAAGTGGAAAACTCAATGGGATTGTTAGCTAACCCATAGCTCTAGAATATTCACCCACATTGAATTCTTCATTAAGTTTGTCGTGGTTTTCTTTAATATCTTAATTTGTTACTTTAAATTAATTTTAGTTAAATATTCATACTTTAGGAATCGCTTGAATAGATAATTTATTTGGTTTAATTAAGTTGATATTTAATACAAGTCCCTGTGGGTACGATATCTGGACTTACAATCCTATATTACTTGTCGACCACATTACTTGCGTGTGCGTTTGAGCGCAACAGGTACCACCTCTGGATTGGCGATGATGGCACTGGCTTCTTGGAGCCTGACTTCTTTTGGCTGAAGGTCCTCGAGGTTGGTTACCACCTCAGGACTGAGGAAGATTTCCTTGGCAGGCAGATCATTGTTGTTTTTCCCATGTATAGGGTCATTTTTTGCCCCTTTGGAGATACCATCATAATTCAAGTGGTTGCCTTTCTTTTTCTATGTTAAGACTTTCATATCTTTAGTACTAATGTACTTGCACAAATTCTTGCTCTAGTTCTCCGATTTTCCCACCACCATGGCTTCTACATCGGGGTCTGCCTGGCAGAGAGGGTAGAGCTCCAGCTCCAGTATTCAGGACCAACGAGAGCGTACCTTGAATATTACTTCTTTGATAAGAGAAGAACACCTTGGGTTAGTGAAAAAAGACTGCGGATGGGGAGAGGAAGTAGTGTTACAGATACTTTCATCAGACGAGGGCATCTCAGATCGTGCTGATGAATTCTTGAATGTGTACACATATCTTTCACACTGGGCCCCCTTGATAGGGTCGTATTCGACTTTTGTTTAAAGTATCAGGTTACCTTGGCGCAGATCCACCCGTCATTTTGGTGAATAGTATTGATGATGAGATTTTTTGTGGAGAAGGCAAGGCTTGAACTTACGCTTAGTCATCTTATCAGGTTGCACCGACCCTTTCACCATCGGGTTCTGCTAACTTTGCAATGTCGGTCGACCACGCGCTTCGTCATCGATGATGAGGAAGATGGAGATTGGGAGTGAATGAGTCGATTCGTCGAGTACGAACCGCTGACATTATCCCCGTGGAGATTATGCCATTCCCTGAGGAATGGAACTATGCACGTAAGTGGTGCATTCCGTGCCTTCTTAGTTTTGTTTATGGTGAAAGCTGGTTTCGTAATCGTGCCATATTTTCTTTTTCTATAGAGGTTTCATGGGCGCTGGGAGACGTTCCTAATTTGTCGGATTCCGTTCGGAAATTGGCAACCCACTCGACTCATGATGAGCGCAAGCGACAAGCTTTGTCCCGGGGTAGATGGGAAGCAAAACATCATGGTGCGTGTTGTGCAATTTTTTCCTTTCCCTTCCTTCACTTGGAGAGGAACTCTTCCTTTGTACGTATTTATTTTGCGATTGTAGGCATCAGAGAGCCTTTTGAGGCGAGGTCACGCTCCTTTGGAGAGGGGGAAAGGTCGCTAGCTGTTGGACTAAAGAATGACAACAGTAAGCGAGAGATGCCTTTGCAAGGCGATGACACTCAAAGCAAGGCAAAATGGTACCGGGGCTTCAAAGCGGAAGCATCGTCTGAGCCTACCGCGCTCGTACTTTCTTGTTCTAGAAAAGTGGTTTCTATATTGCTGTCACCTTCCTTTTTCACCGACAGTACTTTGAGGGATACTGGAAACTCGGGTTGCATACTCCAAGTGATCGTGCCTCGGCCGACATTGATTATTTCAGAGCCGAGGGAGCTAGGTTAACAGATGTGCTCTCGGCTTTTGAGGAAGCTCAGCGACTTCATGTCATGGTGAGTTTCAACATAGGCCTTTTGAGTTTTGTGTTTTCCCTTCCTTATCACGCTTTCTTTTGCAGGCCTTCGATAAACTTAAATTTGGTCTGCTTTGTCGTGAAACTAGGATGTGGAGAGTGGATGAGAAGAGATCCCTTCAGCTCCTTTGCAATGAAAAGGAATTCGAGTTGGCATACTTGCGGTATGAGGTGAGCCGGAACTTGAATGATGAGAGCTACTTGAAGTAGCAGCTAACTTTCTGTCCCCAGTGAGTGTGTGTTCCGCCTTCTCACTTCTGAGGCTAACACTTTATTTATCTCAGTTGTAGAAAAAGATGGAGGCCCTGGAGCGCCTTCAGAATGAAGCTGGATGAGCCAAATGCGAACATGATGAGCTAAGAGATCAAGCGGAAGTCCAGGCTTTAGAAGGGAAGGGCGCTCTGGCTAAAGTTCCTGCCTTTGAGGCTCAACCCCGCTTAGCTCGCGATAATGCCTTGGTTTAAATGAAAATGATTACGAAGCTCGAGTCTGAGCTTTCGAAAGTCAGGGTTGAGATCGTTGATGCCCGAGTTGAAGCCGTAATAAACCGAACCAAGACTGACTAGGAGGTGGCGATCTATTTAAAGGACACTACCAATGCTCAAGATGAGCTGAGAAGGATCATTGACCATGAAGAAAGGATCAAAGAATTCGCTCGTTGCAAGTCTCGAAGAAAGATTCTCGAAGAAATCCATGCTAGGGGTTTTATCCTCTCGGAAGAGTTGGCACGAGTGAAGGCGAACGAGCGTGATGCTCGGAGACTTTTGTCCGATACTGAAGAAAGCAAAGATGAGTCCGGCAGTCCGTAGCCCTCTGGAGGGGGAGGCATAGATTTTTCAATCTGTATATAGCAGTTTCAAAGCATGTTTGTAGATGGAGATTGCATTTTTTCATATATGTGTATAAAATAATACCTTGCGGCTTTATTTTTTCTGTATCTCTTTCTGTCTCAAATTTGGCTCGGTGAACTGGTCTTTGAGTTGGTAGGAATTCTTAGATTTGTGATATGGCCCTGGGGCTCATTAGGCTAGCCCGTAAACTCTTGCGCGCTTGGTCAATGTGACCTTTTTCGTTAACTATTTTAGGTTTAGTCTCTGAGTCGGGTTTTGACATTAGCTCATTCGACCCTCAAGCTTTGCATTTGTGTGGGCTGGAAACAATGGCTCTTACACCTTAGTTCAAAGTGACCTTTTATGTGTGCTGGCGATAATGGCTCTTACGCCTTGGGCTGATGCGGAGTTTTAGTATAAGCTGGCATTTGAGCTCTTATTCTTTTGCCCTGGGGCATTTTTAGTTAACTGTTTTGGGTTCAGTCTCCGAATCGGGTTCCGACTCGAGCTCATTCACCCTCAAGTTTTCGGATTTGTGTGGGCTGTCGACAATGTCTCTTACGCCTTAGGTCGAAGCGACCTTTTAGTGTAAGTTGCCATTTGAGCTCTTATGCTTTTGCCCTGGGGCATTTTTAGTTAATTGTTTTAGGTTCAGTCTCCTAATCGGGTTTCGACTCGAGCTCATTCAACCCTCAAGTTTTTGGATTTGTGTGGGCTAGCAAGAATGGCTTTGATGCCTTAGGTCGAAACGACCGTTTAGTGTAAGCTGGCGTTTGAGCTCTTATGATTTTGGCCTGGGGCATTTTTAGTTAACCATTTTGGGTTCAGTATCCGAATTGGGTTCCGACTCGAGCTTATTCGACCCTCACATTTTCGAATTTGTGTGGGTTGGCAACAATGGCTCTTACGCCATGGGTCGAAGTGACATTTTATGTGGACTGGAGACAATGGCTCTTATGCCTTGGGTTGAATTGACCTTTTATAGGCTTTAGTTTTCCCTCGTTAAGGACTTTTTGAAGTAATTTTTTCCTGAATTTTTGACGGTTCGAAAAGAACTCGAAAACGAGTCGTTATGTGGCGGTGATCGAGCACCTCAGGAGGTTTGGCTCGGAGGTTGAGTATCTCGAAGCTTGTGATTTAGAGCTGACATGGTCGAAGCTCTTTTGCCTATGTCGAGGGTAGCCCATTTAACCGGTTCTTTTCGAAGTATATTCAAAGTAATTAAAGGCATGTGATTTTGTAGCGACAGTTGGGAATCCCTGAGTCGCGTTAGTTTGGCTGGTACAACCTTATGAACGTAGTCATTTGTGCTGCCGAAGCCATTGTTGATCCCAAGTGAAGTAGTTTAGGCTTCTATATCGAGGGTATGCCTTTTAGGGGTCTTACAAGTTCGAGATACAGCCTTAACTTTGAGATCAGGTTTATGCCTTTAGTAAGATCTTACAAAATTTTCATGCCTTTGAGGTCTTAAAGTTTTTAGATATTTGGTACAAGTATGGTTCATTCCTTTCTTGAGGTTTTACAATTTTTGGATACTTGGTACAAGTATGTTTGAAAGACTCCTACATCCCATTTGACTATCTATACGAGAGGTACGACCATAGCAAGTCATACCGCACCTATTCAGATGAATTTGCTATCACCTCATTGGGGCATGTCCATAGAAGGGTCTTTGTCTTCATGTTTTGCTTTTTGGGGATGATCGTGTTCCCTATGAAGAAGTCTAGGATCCACACCAGACTAGCCATGGTAACCAAAACTTTGATGGAAGGGATTAGTGGGCAAACTTTCAGCATAGTGCCCATGATCGTGCCCGAGATATACCGCGCCTTGAACAAATGTCAACAACAAGGCAGTCATTTTAAGCGTTGCAACTTATTACTTCAGCTTTGGCTCATGGAACACCTCCAGAAAGGGGAATACCGACAAGAGATCCTATGCAGAGATTGGGATGATCATATCACCTTCCATCAGCCAAGGCGTATGAATTATATGCCTAAAATTTTCGCTCAGCCGGAGGATGCCAGAGGATGGGTAGAATTGTTCGAAAATCTGAAAGAAGACCAGGTGCAATGGATGTTTGAGTGGTTCACCACGGATGAATTCATTGTTCGATCCCGAGATGCGCCATTTCTCATACTGATTGGTTTGAGAGGGACTTATCCTTACATTTGTCTTCGAGCCATAAGGTAAGCTGGAAGAAAACAAATTATACCAAGGGTCGATAAAACGAGTCATATCAGGGACGATTTCCAGGACGACGATAGCCCTCATAGGTGCCAAGCTCAGCATTTGTGGCATTGCAAAATCGTTTTGGGGAAAGAATCCATTGAGCCAGACAGGTATCACGCCGGTTGTGTGCCGCACTATTTGGGTTGGTTAGAAGACAATGGCATGGGTCAGCCCGGGTTCGTTCGAGGTCATAGAATTATTGACGAGCACGCTGAAGCACGAGTTAAGTATAATCAACTGCACAAGAGAATTCAAGAGTGTGAAAGTGAGCATCGGGAAATACAAGAAGCCCATCAGAAATTGATCGATGAGTGGAAAGAAATGGCTGTCAGCGCCAACAACCGGCTAGGGTATTTGATGCGGGGTCTAGTAGAGCTGGAAGGAAAGTTCATCAAGAGGATCGAAGACTGCCAAAACACTGAAGGAAATGCAGGCGGACATCTGGCCCGAGCCTACATACTGCTAGGACTATGCGAGTTGGTGGAGTTGTTCGAGGGAGACAAGGATGCCAAATCTGGGGAAGGTCCTTCTGGGACCAAGTAGTTAGGAGTCCTTTATTTTGCCTTAATGATGTAATAAGGCCAATGGCCACTAGTGACATTTACTTTATGTTATTTAGAGTCATTTTGGATTCGTCTTATTTTTATCAATAAAATGAGGCATTTAGCATTGTAAGTTCTCCAAAACCATTTGTCGCTAGGCCTACCTCGGGCACAACGAGGCACCAAAATTAGGACGCGATTTATATTCCCGCACAATGTGTTTAAATACTGTAATATTTTTCCTCATGACCCACACTAACTCGTTACTTTTTTGTTCTTCTTTTATTTTTTTTATTCCCCTCCCCCAAAGGTTAGTTCGTGCATTCTGGCACCATCAGCATACTCCACAAGATCCAAGGGCCCTCCACCTCCTCCTCCTCCGAGTCCTGTCCGAAACAAGAACAAAGGTAAAATGGGAGATACAAGCGCCAGAAAGGAGATTGAGATTCCTCAGGGTACCCCGGTTGCTAGGGAAACTGCTACACAATTGGAGCAAAAGCTGTTGAAATTTCGAGAAGAACTAGATCAGGTTCGGAATTTGGCGAACCTATCATTTTCCCTCAGCACTCCTGATGTCAACACCCAGAATCCTGCACCTCCACAAAATACCCCACAACCATAGATACAACCCACTCATACCCAGCACTGCAACACATGCCACACACCAAATAACACTCCACTACTCATTCCCGAGCCACTAAACACCACCAATGACCATCTCTACAACACTCCTATTTATGTGGATACTGTACCCCACTACACTCAACCAATCTCAAATGCACCTGAGTCTGATGACAAAGACTCCCTTATCAGGAACTTAGCAGCAGAACTCAAGAAATTGACCAGCCGAGTTCAGGGCGTGGAAGGTAACAAAGGTATCGAGGGGTTAAATTATGAAGACTTATGCACTCAACCAGATGTTAAACTTCTGGAGGGGTACAAAACTCCCAAGTTCGAAATGTTTGATGGAACAGGAGATCCCAGAGTCCACCTGAGAACCTATTGTGATAAGCTAGTTGGGTTGGAAGAGATGAGAAGATCCGTATGAAGCTCTTCATGAGGAGCCTGAAGGGAGATGCACTATCCTGGTACATCAGTCAGGACCCCAAGAAATGGACAAGTTGGGTAGGTATGGCATCGGACTTCATGGACAGATTTCGATTCAATACAGAGAATGCACCGGATGTATTCTACATACAGAATTTGAAGAAGAAACCCACGGAAACATTCCACGAGTATGCCACTTGTTGGAGGTCAGAAGCTGCAAAGGTCAGGCTGGCCCTAGAAGAAGAGAAAATGAATAGATTCTTCGTCCGGGCTAAGGATCCCCAATATTACAAGAGGTTGATGCTGATCGAGGGTCAAAAGTTCTCTGATATCATCAAACTCGGAGAAAGAATCGAAGAGGGCATTAAGAATGGTATGGTTACAAATCTTGAAGCATTGCAAGCCACCAATAAGGCTTTACAAACTGGTGGCACATCCAAGAAGAAAGATGTGAGTGCCGTAATGGTCGCACAGGGACCCAAATCACCACTAAAATATCACACCTACCCATCACCTCCACTTACATATCAGCCCATCCCGAATTACCAAGCACCCGCACCTTCCTATCCACCTCTGTTTACCAATCCTGTCCACCTCTCACATATCAACCCACCTCACCCAGATACTCTCAACCAACACCTGTTTACCAAGCTTATAACGTTCAACCCTCTCACTACCAATCACCACCCATCCGTTAAAATTTTTTAAGACCCATACCAAATTTTGACCGCAAACCTCCAGGACAATACACAGCCATCGCTGAACCGATTGACCAGCTATATGAAAGACTTAAAGCTGCTGGTTACGTCACCCTTATCCCAGCCAAAGCTCCAGAAAATCCCTCCCAGTGGGTCAACCCCAACAAGACCTGTGCGTATCACTCCGGCATGAAGGGACACACCCTTGACGAGTGCCGTTCGTTGAAAGAAAAGATTCAAACCTTGATCGACAATAAGGTCATTATAGCAAAGGAGACTGCTCCTAATGTTCGTAATAACCCCCTGCCTGACCACAAAGGTGGAGATATTCATATGATCGAGATCGATGATGATTGGGACCCTAAAGGGTCGATAGGTTTGATTGCGGAAGGGGATGAACCAAAGAAACCAGGGGTTACCCTTAACCCAATTCTTGTGCAGAATCAGCCCTCTAGGGACGACGAAGTAAATATGTCTATACCTCTCGGATTTGAAGCGCCTCCCTTTGCAAAGGCGCCCGGACCAATCGAGGTTGAATTTGGAGTTCCAAGGGCACCTACACCCTTTGAAGTTGTTGTGTTACCACCAAGGGTGCCTATTCCAGTGGCAATGACTAACATAACACCATTCTACTTAAATGCCATACCACGGGATTACACTGCCAAAGCTAGGAGGAAAGGAAATACCAAGACAGGAGAAACGATTGCCGCACAAGGAATGACTAGAACAGGAAGGGTTTACACCCCAGAGCACCTAGCTGAGTCCAGTAAGCAAGCCCCGAGACGGACTATTGAAACAGGACCCGACGATCTTTGGAGGAAAATACAGGCTAAGGAGTACTCGGTCGCTGAACAATTGAACAAAACACCAGCACATATATCTATCCTGGCTCTTCTACAGAGTTCAGACACTCACAAGAATGCCTTAATGAAGATACTGAGCGAAGCCTATATGCCCAGCAATATAACCGGGGGTGAAATGGCGAATATGGTGGGGCAAGTGTTGGAGAGCTATAAAATAACCTTTCACGAAGACGAGTTACCGCCAGAAGGTTTGAGCCACAACAAGGCACTGCACATCACCGTGCAATGCGAAGATTATTTCATCACTAGAGTTCTGATCGATGGAGGATTGAGCCTCAACATCTGTCTGCTTGTAACTCTCAGAACTCTAGGGAAATACCTACACGAGATCATAGATGGGGCTATCAATGTCAAAGCCTTCGATGGGTCCCAGAGATCTACTATTTGAGAAATCAGCCTATGCTTTCAAATGGGACCAACATGGTTCGACGTTGACTTCCAAGTGATAGAAGTCCCGGCATCCTACAACTTGCTGTTGGGATGCCCCTGGATCCACGCTGCTGGAGCCGTAGCATCGACCCTGCATCAGGCGGTAAAGTTTGAATGGAATCACCAAGAAGTGATCATTCATGGCGATAGTAGTAACCCCATATATAGTCGCCAGGCCATCCCAATGATCGGGGGAAGAAGGAGAATAGGCGGAGAAACATACTACCACATCGAAAGGGTCAAAGCTGTAGATAAAGATAAGTGTTGGGATAACAAGATCAAAAGTATCCTGAATTGGTATGGGTACGAGCCTGGAAAGGGACTCGGTAAAAATCTTCAGGGGATCAATAAGCCTATCTAACTGAAGAAGCATGGCACTACCTTCGGCTTAGGGTATGATTACACTTGGGAAGAATTCCAGAACTAGTCGCCACCATGGCGCGACCCTTACTAACCATTGGAGTTTTTGATACCTAGCCTAGAACAGACCTTCCAACTGGTAGATACTATATATGGGTCAGAAGAAGATGAAGCATTGGCGGCCATGAAGAATTTGTTCCTAGAGGATGATGATATGGACTGCTGTATTCTTTTTGAGGAGGAAGGGGAGGAAGGCCCTTCCATACAAGTTGTGAATAGAGGGGACCACCTCAGCAACTGGTCAATTAGGACTGTCAAGGCCCGGAAGGCTTCGGGGTAGCAAGGCTAAACAAAAGCACCATGCATCTCATTTTTAGCTTACTTTACTAGTTGATTTTCTTTCTGCATTGTCTTTTATTTCGAAAAGAGCTCCGATGTTTCAAACAATTATGGATTTAATCAAAGCATTTCAGTTTACCATATATATCTCGCTTATTATTTTCTCTATCATTTACTCTATTTTATACAGCATTACTATTACTTATCTTGACGATGAACCAACGACTGTGACTTGCAACGAAACAACGCAACAAAAGGACATAGACTCAGAAGAAGATGAGATACCTGAAGAGGTCGTCAGAGAAGTTGAGAATTTTGAGAATAGACCTAAGTCTAACCTGGAAGAAACTGAGGTCATTAATTTGGGAGATACGGAAAATATTAAAGAAACTCGCATCAGTGTTCACTTTTTGCCATCAGAAAATGAAGAATATATGGAATTTTTAAGGGAATACGAGGACATATTCGCCTGGTCGTATGATGATATGACTGGTCTCATCACGTCCATTGTAGCTCACAAACTGCCAATAGATCTAACCTGCCCGCCGGTAAAACAGAAGCTCAGGAAATTCAAGCCCGACATGAGTTTGAAAATCAAAGAAGAGGTTACTAAGCAAGTCAAAGCCAAGGTTCTCAGGGTAGTAGAGTATCCTACATGGTTAGCCAACATCGTGCCAGTACCAAAGAAGGATGGGAAGGTTAGAATTTGTGTCGACTACCGGGATCTTAACCGGGCCAGTCCCAAAGATGACATCCCCTTGCCAAACATACACATTCTTATCGACAACTACGCCAAGCATGAGTTACAGTCTTTCGTTGATTGTTTCGCCGGGTATCATCAGATATGGATGGATGAGGAAGATGCAGAGAAAACGGCTTTCATCACACCGCGAGGAATGTATTTTTACAAAATGATGCCGCTCGGGTTAAAGAATGCTGGCACCACGTACATGAAAGCCATGACTACTATCTTCCACGACATGATACACAAGGAGATTGAGGTATATGTGGACGATTTCATCGTCAAATCCAAGAAAGCCACTGATCATGTGGGAGATTTGAGAAAGTTCTTCAACAGACTAAGAAGGTACAATCTGAAACTGAATCCCGCCAAGTGTGCATTCGGGGTTCCTGCTGGAAAACTACCAGGTTTCATCCTGAGTCGTCGAGGAATAGAATTGGACCCATCAAAAGTCAAAGACATTCAAGAATTGCCACCGCCAAAGAACAAGAAGGACGTAATGAGTTTCTTGGGAAGGATCAACTATATTAACCGGTTCATAGCTCAGTCCACGATCATTTGTGAACCCATCTTTAAAATGCTGAAGAAAGACACTGCTACTAGATGGACCGACGATTGTTAGAAAGCCTTCGAAAGAATCAAGGAATACCTGTCAACGCCGCCAGTCTTGGTTCCTCCCGATCCAGGAAGACCTCTATTGCTTTATCTCACGATTTTGGATGGAGCATTCGGTTATGTTCTGGGACAACATGATGAAACGGGGAGAAAGGAGAAAGCCATCTACTATCTCAGTAAGAAGTTCACCCTGTACGAGGCTCGGTATTCTCTATTGGAGCGCACCTGTTGTGCTCTGACTTGGGTAGCTTAGAAATTGAGGCATTATTTCTGTGCCTACACTACTTATCTCATATCCAGGATGGATCCGTTGAAGTATATCTTCCAGAAGCCCATGCCCACTGGCAAGCTCGCCAAGTGGAAAATCTTGTTGAGTGAATTCGACATTGTTTATGTGACTCAGAAAGCAATCAAGGGCCAAGCCATAGCAGATCACCTTGCCGAGAACCTTATTGGAGGAGAATACGAACCCCTGAAAATGTATTTTCCTGATGAAGAAGTGTCCTTTGTAGGAGAAGATATTGCAGAATTCTACGATGGTTGGAGGTTGTTTTTCGACGGAGCCGCAAATTTCAAAGGAGTTGGCATAGGAGTAGTCCTAGTATTAGAATTCGGCCAGCATTACCTGGTATCTGCCAAGCTCAGGTTCCCTTGCACAAATAATATGGCCGAATACGAAGCTTGAATCCTGGGACTCAAGATGGCCATTGACATGAACATTAAAGAGTTACTAGTGATCGGGGACTCAGACCTGCTCATACATCAAGTTCGAGAAGAATGGGGAACCAAATACTCTAAGATACTTCCCTACTTGCATCACATATAGGAGTTAAGGAAAAGATTCACAAAGACAGAATTTCAGCATGTCCCTAGGGTCCAGAACGAGTTCGCTGATGCATTAGCTACTCTGTTATCCATGATCCAACATCCAGATACGAATTTCATTGATCCCATCCCAGTGAAGATCTATGATCAGCCAGCTTATTGTGCTCACATTGAGGAAGAAGCAGACGAAAAACCATGGTTCCACGATATCAAGGAGTACTTGACAACAGGAGAATACCCAGAACTTGCCAACGCCACTCAAAAGCTCACGCTCCGGAGATTATCCAACAACTTCTTTCACAGCGGAGGAATCCTCTACAGGAGGACTCCCGATTTGGGTTTGCTAAGGTGTGTCGAAGAAAAAGAAGCATCCAGACTATTGGACAAAATGCACGCAGGGACATGCGGGCCGCACATGAATGGTTTTGTCTTAGCAAAAAGGATACTTCGAGCAGGGTATTTTTGGATGACTATGGAAACAGACTGTATCCAGTATGTTTGCAAGTGCCATCGCTGTCAGATACATGCAGACATGATAAAGGTGTCTCCAAACGAGCTTACTGCAGCAAGCTCACCGTAGCCATTTGCCGCCTAGGGGATGGATGTAATTGGACCTATCGAGCCCGCCGTATCAAACGGGCACAGATTTATCCTGGTGGCAATTTATTATTTTACTAAATGGGTTGAGGCGTCGTCATATAAAGCAGTGACTAAGAAAATTGTGGCAGATTTCATCTGTGACCGTATTGTTTGCCGATTCAGAATTCTGGAATCAATCATCACTGATAATGGTTCCAATCTCAATAGCAACTTGATGAAAGGAATGTGTAAGGCATTCAAGATCAAACATAATAACTCTACAACCTACATGCCTCAGATGAATGGAGCCGTGGAGGCAACCAACAAGAATATCAAGAAGATACTAAGGAAGATGGTCGAATGTTACAAACAATGGCATGAGAAGTTATCATTCGCTTTACTGGGATACCGCACCACAGTCCGCACATCGACCGAAGCAACTCCCTACATGCTGGTCTATGGTATAGAGGCGGTCATCCCCGCCGAGGTAGAGATTCCATCCTTAAGGATCATACAAGAAGCAGAGTTGGATGACGCAGAATGGGTAAATAGTCGCTATGAGCAGTTAGCCCTTATAGATGGGAAAAGGATGAATGCAGTTTGCCACGGTCAGTTGTATCAGAACAGAATGTCCAGAGCCTTCAACAAAAAAGTTAAGCCAAGGAAGTTCACACCGGGGCATCTGGTGTTAAAGAAAATATTCCCACATCCAGAGGAAGCCAAGGGGAAATTCTCTCCCGACTGGCAAGGTCCGTACATGGTTCATCGAGGTCTAACTGGAGGAGCCCTTATTCTTGTAGAAATGGACGGAGAAGTTTGGCCAAAGCCAATCAACTCAGATGCAGTGAAACGATATTATATGTAATCACCTATGATTGCTTTATGGTATAATTTGAACTAAGCCTGACCTGATTTTCGTTTAAGAGGGGATACGTAGGTAGCCCTATGGGTTCAGTCACAATTTAATAAAAATTTCATGTTCCCCTATTATTGGAACTGGGGCAGAATTTTGAGGAGGGCCCTCAAAATTCCGAAGTCAGTCTTTAGCCGCTCATCGCCAAGGATGTCAGCCCAGTGAACTGGGGCAGAATTTTGAGAAAGACCCTCAAAATTCCGAAGTTGATTTTTTATCCATTCAGCACAGCCGTCAGAAGTGCCAGCCCAGTAATCTGGGGCATAATTTTGAGGAGGAACCTCAAAATTCCGGAACAAGAAAGGTTGCAATGCTTTGAACCACGTCGCAATCGTTGGTTCATTTAAACAAAACCATTTTCTACTTACGTCATATTTGTTAAATTATGCATAACTATGATAGCTGCTGTTTAGCAATGCTACCCCAATGATGCACGACGACGGAAGCCACGGAAGAGCGAACTAACCTTTCCCCTTTACAAAAGTCATGATTTTCTTTGGATGGAGGCACCCAAGTCACAAAGTTACCAAACATGCTACGCAATCGCATTGAACCGTCGCGCCTATTCGCATTTGCTATCCGCACGCAATGGCCCAGCAGCCGCAATATCATGATCAGCTACCAACTAAGAATTTTTTTCTTACTATTCACTTTCATCTTATTGCATAAGGCTACTTTTCTGCCTTCCGAGACTAAGCGTTGTCTCCATCTGCATTTCCTGCATTGCATAAGCTACTTTTCTGCCTTCCGAGACTAAACGTTGTCTCCATCTGTATTTCCTGCATTGCATAAGGCTACCTTTCTGCCTTCCGAGACTAAGCGTTGTCTCCATCTGCATTTCCTGCATTGCATAAGGCTATCTTTCTGCCTTCCGAGACTAAGCATTGTCTCCATTTGCATTTCCTGCATTGCATAAGGCTACCTTTCTGCCTTCCGAGATCAAGCGTTGTCTCCATCCTGCATTATCTGCATAAATCTACCTTTCTGCCTTCTGAGGTTAAGCTCTACCTCCACTTGAATGGCTGAAATATCACCACCTTATCTTTCCTGCATGGCTGAAATATCGCCACTTTATTTCTCTTGCATGGTTGAAATATTGCCACCTTTTACTTCGTCTTGCAATCGGCTAAAATATCGCCATTTACATTTTTTTGCATCGGCTGAAACATCGCCAAACTATTTAAATTCTCTATCGGTTGAAATATCGCCATTTACATTTTTTTTTGCATCGGCTGAAATATCGCCAAACTATTATTTAAATTATCCATCGGCTGGAACATCGCCTGTTTATTTAAATTTCTGTCGGCCGAAATATCGCCATTTACGCTTTTGCATCGGCAGAAATACTGCCAAATCTTGTATCTCATGGGCTAAAATATCGCCAAACTATCCAAAGGCATCATCATTCGGAGGCATCATCCTCATAGCCCGAGAACACCATGCCATGGCCCGAGGACCCCACTTTATATCCTGCACATCATTATTCAAAGGCATCATAGTTCGGAGGTACCATCATCATGGCCCGATAACGTCATCTCATAGCCTGCGAATCCTTTAATTTTATGCTTCATGGCCCAGGACATCATGGTCTGAGGACGTCATCCTAACCGTCCGAAGACAACATTCATGGTCCAATGGGAACTTGCATCACGTTTAAGTTTATGCACGATATACGCCTATATTGCTCACTTGCAGGTACACCGTCTAGCAACGGCCGTCTCAGCAGGAGCGATCCCGCTCCGGTTCTCGCAGCCGATCAGCTTCAAAATACCTCTTGCCTCCCCCAAACATCGTGTCCGTCCTTCCAAATCTCCATCGGCATGTTCCGTCAATGGTTCCTGAACTATATACGGCCTGATTCCTGTAAAACCAGAGATATGTAGGTAGCTCAAAAATCAGAGCTCGGTCAAATTCTTTACAAATCGCCGCTTTCGGTCAAAATTGGCCATCATATCTTTACCCGATAACTCTTTCATCCTTCCCGGGTAAAGAGGGGCAGCTGTTGATACCTAATTTTTTTCTAAGTATTTTTTATACCCAAAATACTTTAAAAATAACATATATGTGCATATATGAGCACACACAAGAGTTTTGGTACTTTACTAAATTTTTAATGATTTTTAAACCAATTTATTGCCTATTTTTATACCATAAAATCCAATAATTATTCTCAAAATTATTATTTTGCTATAAAATCTATTTTTATTCTCATATTTACACCAAAATATGACTAACATAATTTTTGCATTTTTTTACAAATTTATTTAGTATTTTTTAAAATTAAATTGCACATAATTGCAATATTAGCCCCTTTTAAGATTTAATTATAATTATATTTATAAAATTGACTCCAGTATTTTTAATTTGATAATTATGTATTATTAATCATTTTAGCATGTTTGATTTACTTCCATAAATTATTTTTCTATTTTTTATAAATTAAACAAGGAAAAAGTGGCTATTTAAAAGTTAGCCCTTTTTGTATTTTCAATTTTAACCGGAATTGGGCCCCAATCTCAGCCCCAAATTGAACCCAATTTCCTAATCCACCCGACCCAACACCCAATCACCCAAACCGGCCCGTGTCCCTTTTAATCTGAGCCGTTGATCATTTTGATCAACGGCCCAGGTTCCCCTTACCATTTTTAATTCTAAACGACCCCCCAAACCCTCCCCATTCTCTCAAAGACCTCCGCCTCTAATCCCTCATCTCTCTCAAACGCTCTCACCCACCTGAAACCTTAATAGCCGCCTACCTCTCTTCGACCTCAAATCACCGGAATCCATGGTTAATCTAACCATGGACGACCTATACTCACCACATACTGCTCCCACACGCCTGCTCACTGAAGATTCGAGGCTAGACCTCAAGGGTCTTCATCCAAACCTTGGTCGATTCGAGTTTCTTTGGCCGTTTTCGGCCTTGCTCTGGCGTATCTTGGCCTCTTGAGCCTGGATTCTACCTTATCAACTTAGATCCGTTCTCGTGACTTCCAAGCCTTTCTCGTCCTTTAGGGTTCTCAGAAGCCCTAGCCTATTCGAGGTTCCTTTTCATTTATTCTTTTAGATTTGTGCTAGATCTATGTTGTTGGTAACATTTTAGAGTTTTTCCCCAAATTTCCTCTTCCAAAACTGTTCAAATCAATTTTTGGGTTTTCTGAAAATGGCTCCTAAAATGTTTTCTGATTCTTTTACTCTCCCTTATGTGTGTTTATGCTTGTTGTTTTATTTCCTATTATGTTCGAGGCTGTTCTCTTGTTTCTTACCGGATTTCTATAGAGATTCTTTTACATTCTGTATTCACATGCTAGCCTAGGTTGTTGACTTACTTTTTGCTATATCTGTTCAGGCTCATGCTTTAATTTTGTTTCTAAAGTTCCGCTGATCATGTTCTTTCCTACCTTTGTCTTAGCGCTCGTGGTTTTCTCTTGTTTCTATTTGTGCATGTCTGCATATCTCTGTGACCTTTTGTGACATTCTAGAACTTGCATGTCAGGAATCTTGGTTTCTTTTGAGGTTTCTGAGTGTTTCTTCTAAGGTTATCTGCTATGTTTTTTGTCTAGTTCTCATCTCTAAATTGGTTTAACCTCGCATGCCTAATGTTTGTGCGCTTTTTATACACGCTGAATGTCCCTCTAAAATAACCATAGATTCGGGACTAATTTCTGACTTCCTTGTGTAAGCATGATTGATTCTTTCCTTGTTTTATTTGAAAACTCTTTTTAACCTTTTGATTCCCTATTTCTGACTTGGTTCAGGGGCAATTTTGAATCCCCGATTCCCTGATTTACTACGTACCAATTGATTTACTTTGTCCTTGCCTTATTTACTTGACCGTGTATTTCAAAATTTTCTTTCCTTAATTAAAACCCTATGTATTTACCCCTTATTTGTATGCTATGCACAATATGCTTACTTGATCTCCTTTCTTAAATAACTCTTTCCCTTTAACGTTCAAATTTGAATTCCTCAATTAAAGGGATTTTCTGCTACTAATTGATTCTAATTGATACATGGTTATTTTCTTACCTTGTTCCCTGCCTGATTTCAAACTATAAATACTCTCTTTCCTTCTCTTTGAACACACACAAACACAGAACGCAATTTGAGTTCACAAGTCACTCACACTTAAAAACTCTCTCTTTTTTACTTGTGCTGCTGTGGACTTTGTTTAATTTCTCCTGCACTCTTTTGCTTCTCTACTGGTATGTCTCAGTTAGTTTACATGTCTCCACCACAATATGTTTACTTCTGCCCACTTCTGTCCAATTCTTTTAGTTGACATTTGTTTCTAGCATATTGTAACATGTTCCCCCCCTTTCCTTTGTAATTCAGTATTTAAATTATGTATGCATCCTGTCAGTTGCTTGTCATAAATTTGATACTTTATGAATCCCAAACCCTCATACCCCTTTATATGTGAGTTATGGTTCAGGGCATGACAACACTCTAATATTGTTGTCCATGATTCTGGATTGGATTCTTTGAATCCCAAACTCAATCAGTTCCCATTCCCTATCCCCCTTTATGTGTTTTTGAGTTTTAGACTTGGGTCTGGCAGTGTCCTACTCACTGTCCAGACCCTGGTCTGACCTTCAAGGGTCTGCTCGAAATGTGTTTGACCAAGCAGGTGATCAGGGGTATGCCAGCCTACTTTGTGGCTAGGTGTGACCACCACCTGCCATGGCTCCCCAATCCCCCTTTCACTTTGCAGTTACTCTTAGCTATTAAGTTCTGCCCCTCTCTTGCAAGCCATGCTTTGAGACCCCCTAAGCTCCCTCTGAACTTGGATGCCTGAGAGATGGCTCTTCCACACTACACTGTTTCTATTCTAATGGTATCTTGGGTGTAAGCAATACCGGGAATCCCTGAGATTCCTTGGAACTTTGAAACACCCTGGATAAAGAGAAGGCTTTGAAAATCTGGATCCCGGAAGTGGCTCGATCGCATATTATTAGACATTAAGGTTGAATTAGGCTACTCGGATCTAGCTGTTAGCCTCTAATGTATTTTTTCTACATTCTGTAATAACTTGTATAAACTCGGGGAGTATAGTAAAGCGATGTAGGAGGGGTCTTTACTTTCTTGCATCAAAAGGGTAGAAATCATGATCTTAGGACTTTATTATTTAACCATCTAGAGATCCTGCCTATAGGACCATTTTAATCACATAGAAAGCATGTTTATAGGACTTAACACTCACTTTCTGCAATTATGCATATAGAAATCCTGCCTATAAGAGTTAATTTTTTGCAAATTTATAGGTGTCATGTCTATAGGATGTGCATACGCATGACATTAGGCAAACTTTAGGTTTAATAAACAAGCATCCGTCCACAAGTTTTATTAACAAGTTCAGTAATCAATAACTTGTAGATATCATGTCCATAGGAGCTTCTTTTGAATCAAACTCGCTTAGCCTGTTTAACAGCAGTAGCAATTGATTAGCTGTCTCTTATACGCCTAAGCCAGTACGTGTTTTCCAAAACGTAGTCTCTAATAAAACTTGTTTCAAATCAGTGTATACTTTTCCCTAAAATCTATTTCTTTAATTGGCATATCTTTTCTGAAACTCCTCCTTTCTAATATTCTGCCTAAACTTGTTTTCCAACTCAATTCCTGTCTTTTTAACTCGTCGTTTTGAATCAGTTCCGCAACTCACTCTTTTCTTTAGATAACTCTGTCCCTTCTGGAATTTTCAAAACTTTTCTTTTTTGTGTTTAACCACAATTAGGCAGTTTGTTTTCCCTTTTGAACTAGTTTCTAAACGTCTGCAGCATACCCTTTTTCTTCAAGACTCTTCTGCATAATCCTCTTCTAAAATCAGTACTTTCTTAAATCAACTCGTGACTAATTCAGTGCCTTAATCTCTGACAACTATATCCGAGTTGCCTAATGCAGACTTTCTGTCCAAATATATGTGTTGAACCAGTCCGCTCACTATTTAGTTTTAATCTAAGACCAAATCAGTATTTGTCAAGGCATGCTAAACTATATGATTATTTGATTTCTGGGGTTTATTTGAGCCTTATTTTCTTGTTTATTCTTCCCTTTATTTGATACTTGTTTTGAATGTCGAGCTACAATTTTATCCTTTAACCTCCACAAAGGCCTCCATCACTTTCTTTCCTTTTAGGATTAGAAGTCCTAATACCCCGTGACTGATAGGATTGGGACGGGTAGTAGCATGCGATAAGTAAACTATACCGTTCCGCGCTTTAATACCTTAACGGGGTTGGAAGGGTAGACATGGAGATGATGATTACACGATAACACTATGTGTACAATTGGGTACCAGTGTTGTCCGAATGATCCATGTAATGTATAAACCTAGGACTCCCCTCTCCTTTTATTAGTTTAATAATTTTTTTAGAACTTTAAAAGCTGCTGCACTTTCAACTTCTGTTTCTCACATGATTTTGGTTTGCTTGCACTAATTGCTTGACTTCTTCCCTCTACTTGCACATTTCTTTTACAACTAAACTGCTCCCTTTCTGAATTTCAGCACTTCTTGTGCTTCCTGTTATACTTGTTAGTTTATTTGCATTTGCATTTAAAGTCACAATTGTAGCATGTCTGGGAACCACACTAGTGGATCTTGAGGGGTGCCTAACACCTTCCCCTCGAGATAATTTCAAGCCCTTACCCAAAACTCTGGTTTGCATCTTTAATTCTTCTAAAAGTGTCCTAATGCACTATAATCATTAGGTGGCGACTCTCCAAGCTCCAAAAACCCAATTTCCAAACGGGATAAGAGTTGTCTTCCCTAATGTTGTGAACCCGATTCCGTGAGGAAAAAATGGGGCGTCGACAACCACATAAATGTTTTATTTTGCCGAAATTTTTCCTTTAATCCCCAGTTCACTGTTCATCCTAAAAATTCTGTACCGCGGCGAGCTTGCTCGCTGCGAAGAATCTCCACAATCACAAAAATGTAAGTCTACCTCGTCACCATGAAATCCTAGGATTTAGGTAAATTTTTATGGGGAATTACATCCTCACCCACTTGGAATCATTCATCCTCGAATGAGGATCAAAATTCACCATTAGTATCAATTGTGGTCCAGCTAATACTTCACATACCAACAACCCCCAAATTTTGACTAACACCCTAAATTTCCTAAAATTTCGGCAAAGTTTTCACTATAAATGGGCCTATCCACCTGCCAGAGAACCCAGAAACAAATCCTAACAACATATACATAATCCAATGACGTACATAGCAAAAAAAAAACAACACCAACCATGGCCTTATAAGCAACATATAACCAGGAAGGAACACCCTTTAACATTTACTATACAAGTGATACGAAATTCACATGCAACAATTTCATAAATACAATTACATAGCTATTTAAACAAATGAAGGTACTTCTTCTTCATTTCTTCCTTGGCCTCCCAAGTAGCGTCATCAGCCTATTTGTTTTGCCATAGCACTTTCACAGAGGCAATCTCTTTATTTCTTATCCTTCAGACTTGCCTATCAAGAGTGGAAACTAGAATTTCTTCGTAGGTCAGTTCTTCATTAACTCAATGGTCTCAACTGGCACAATAAGCAATGGATCTCCAACTACCTTTTTCAACATAGACACATGGAATACCGGGTGCACAAATGGCATCTCGGGTGCTATCTCAAGCTTGTACGACACCTGACCAATTCTCCTAATGATTCTTTACAACCGACGTACCTCGGACTTAATTTCCCTTTCTTACCAAACCGCATTACACCCTTCATGGAGGAAACCTTCAAGAATACCAAATCATACTCTTTAAACTCGAAGTCTCTATGAAGAACATCCGAATAGGACTTTCGACGACTCTGAGTAGTTTTCAATCGATCCTTAATGACCTTGACCTTTTCCAAAGCCCGATGCACGAGGTTTGGTCCTATCAATTCCACTTCCCCAATCTCGAATCACCCAATGAGAGATCTACATCTCCTATCATATAAAGCCTCGAATGGTGCCATCTGAATACTAGCATGATAACTCTCGTTGTAGGAAATTCTATGAGTTGCAAATGATCATCCCAGCTACCCATGAAGTCAAAAACACAAGAACTCAATATATTCTCAAGCGTCTGAATAGTCCGATATGCCTGCCTATCAGTTTATGGATCAAAAGTTGTACTAAGATTCACCTAAGTACTCAAACCTTGCTGAAAATTTTACCAATAATTAGCCGTGAACTGTGCCCCTCGATCCAAAATGATAGAAATTGGAGTGCGATGCAACCTAAATATTTTCTTGATATACAACTGAGCATATTGTTCTGCTGTGTCGGTAGATTTAACTGGCAAAAAGTGTGCTGACTTCGTAAGCTGATCCACAATCACCCAAATCGAGTCGAACTTACGATGTGTGCGAGGTAGTCCTACCACAAAGTCCATATTACTGATCTCCTACTTCCACATTTGGATTTCTATGTTCTGTGCCAACCCACCAGGCCTTTGGTATTCGGTTTTCACTTGTTGACAATTTGGACATATTGCCACAAATTCCACTACGTTCCTCTTCATATCATTCCACCAGTAGACTTCCTTAGGATCATGATACATCTTTGTAGAGCCCGAGTGCATAGAATACCTAGAAGTGTGAGCCTCGGTCATGATTATTTTTCGAAGGCCATCTACATTTGGAACACATAGTCCCCTTGGCACCTTAGTACCATCATCCATGCCAAGAGCAACAACCACATTCTTATGTTTATGAATCCCCTCCTTCAATTATACCAACAATGGATCATTGTATTGCTTCTTTTTTACCTCCACCACGAGCGATAATTTGACCCTATTTTGCACAATCACTCCTCTTTCACTAGAGTCCACGAGACGAAATCCCAAACTAGCCAACTGATGAGCCTCCTTGGCCAACGACCTTTGATATGCCTCCAAGTGAGACAAACTACACATAGATTTTTGGCTAAGATCATCTGTAACAATATTGGCCTTTCCGGGGTGATATAGGATATCGATGTCGTAATATTTGAGTAACTCAAGCCATCTTCTCTGCCTCAGATTCAGTTCCTTCTATTTGAAAATATATTGAAAGCTCTTGTGGTCCGTGAATATATCCACATGGACCCATACAAATAATGACGCAAAATTTTTAATGCAAATACCACTACTGCAAGTTTTAAGTCGTATGTTGGATAGTTATTTTCATGATTCTTGAGTTTCTTTGAAGAATAAGTTATCACCTTGCCATGTTGTATCAATAAACACCCAAGCCCGATCCTTGAAGCATCATAAAACACCATAAACCCATTTCTACCATCTGGTAGGGTAAACACCGGCGCCGTAGTTTTAGCTCCTGGAAGCTCTTTTCACAAGCATCATACTATTGAAACTTACTCATCTTCTGCGTCAATTTAGTCAAAGGGGAGGCAAGGGTTTATAACCCATCCACAAACTTTCTGTAATACACTGCTAAGCCAAGGAAATTATGTATCTCTGTTGGAGTTGTGGGCATACGAAAATTCTTCACAGCCGCCGTCTTCTGAGGGTCAACCTTAATTCCTTCTCTGGAGATGACATGACCCAAGAATGCGATAGATTCCTACCAAAATTCACATTTTCAAAACTTTGCATATAACTGTTGCTGATATAGAATCTGTAGAACTGCTCTGAGATGATTGGCATGGTCCTCTCGACTTCGTGAATATAAAAGGATATCGTCAATGAACACTATCACAAATAAGTCAAGAAAAGTTTTGAAAACTCGGTTCATAAGATCCATGAAAGCTGGCGGGGCATTTGTTAGCCCAAAAGACATCACCAAAAATTTAAAGTGCCCATACAGGGTTCTAAAAGCTATTTTTGGAATATCCTGCTCCCTGATCTTCAATTGGTGATATCCGGATCTTAAATCAATTTTGGAGAAGTACTTACCACCCTACAATTGATCAAATAAGTCATCTATCGTTGGTAGTGGGTACTTATATTTTATTGTGATCTTGTTGAGCTATCGATAGTCAATACACATCCTTAGTGACCCATCTTTCTTTCTTAAAAAGAGAACCGGTGTGCCCCAAGTTGACACACTCGGTTGGATGAAACCCTTCTCTAACAGATACTTGAATTGTTCCTTTAGCTCCTTTAATTCTGTCGGTGTCATTTTGTAATGAGGAATAGATATAGGCTGAGTGCCCGGCATCACATCAATCTCCCTGTCTGGTAGGATCCTAGGGAGCTCATCCGAAAAGACCTCCATAAATTCATTCACACTGGTACGGACTTGAGTGTAGGTGCCTTAACATCGATGTTCATAACCCAGACCAAATGGTAATTACACCCCTTGTTAATCATCTTCGTGGACTTAAGGTACGAAATAAACCTACCCTTGGGCTCCACGTTATCCCTCTTCCATTCAATCACTGACTCATTTGGAAATTCAAACCTCACAGTTCTAGTTCGGCAATCAAACTTGGGAAAACATGAATAAAGCTAGTCCATCCCCATTATCATCAAAATCAACCATCTCCAATTCAATGAGATCGGCCATGGTATCCCAACCATGCACCACGATAACACAGTCCCTATAAACCCGCTGCCACAATAGATTCACCAACTGGAGTAGATATAGAGAACAACTCATGAAACAGTTTTGGTTCTACACCAAATTCCATAGAGACATAAGGAGTGACATAGGACAAATTTAAACCAGGATCAATAAGAGCGTATACATCATCGGATTGGACAGTCAATATACCTGTGACAACATCTGGAGAAGCCTCTGAATCCCAAAGCCTCCGCATAGAATAAAATCTACCAGGCCCTCCCGAGTTTCAGGTACCATCCCTAGGTGCACCATGCCATGTAGGTGTTAGAGTGCCTCGAGCTAGAGGAGGTATGGAACTAGTAGTTGCAGAACTAGATGGCTGCATCGTACCTCTGCCTATGGTCTGGCGAGACGAGTGAAAATCCCTCTGAATGTGACCCCTCATACCGCACTCGTAGCATATAGGTAGGTCAATCAAGTAGACCCCAAAGTTCATCCTCCCACACTTAGGGCATGGGGGCCTCCGTTGTTGCTGGAATCTCCCTCCACACCGACACTTATAATGGGGTCCCCTTAGGCTGTGATACCAAGTTTGTCATGCCCCAACCTCGAGGAGCACGATCGGCGCTTAACCGATTTAACCAGGCCGAGCAAGCCTACAAAATGCCTTCTACCCAAGACTCACCCGTGGATAAAGAAGAGGAGATAAGTCTCATTAATTAATAATAAAAGGATTCATGAACAACACTAATTCCATAACCATTATTTACTCCATTTAAAGTCCCAAAATACAATAAATTTCACAATCATGGTTTAACAAAGGAAGTTCGTGATACAATTGTGACATTTTTAGTTTAACTTTTCCCAACACCACTACACAGCCAACATTATGTCTATGGAGCCTCTAATAGATACAAAGATTTACAATGATAATGCTAGAAACAAGGCTTCGTCTATACCTTAAAACATAGTAATACACACGGAACAAAAGATGCACGACCCCGGAATGAGATGGGGCTCAGCAAGTCAGCTGGAAAGAATAAGTACCGCTATCACTGGTCAATATCCTTTGCCGTGGAACCACCTGCATCCATTAAAGATGTAACGCCCCTTGCAAAAGGGACGTTAGTACATATTGAATAGTACTAGTATGAAAACCAAACACCTAATCAAGAACTTGGAAATATAATATGAATTTTATGAATCGGGGTGACAATGGAATATCATGGATAGTCGTTAAAGTCAAAGCAATTTTATCACGATCTTTCAATAACATTTATAAATTTTAAGTCGAGATCCTCCGTAACCACCTCTACACAAAGCAGCCCCGCCTCACCCCAATGCATGCGGGTGGAGGTGTAATCACAATACCACAAAATCTACTGAAGCGTCCCTGCCGCCTCACCCTATGTATGCAGATGGAGGTGTAACCACAGTACCAAAAACTACACAAAGCTTCCCTGCCGCCTCACCCCAATATATACGGGTGGAGGTGTAAGAACAATACAAAAACCCTACACAAAGCAGACCTGCCGCCTCACCCCAATATATACGGGTGAAGATGTAACAACAATACCAAAACACTACAAAATGCAGCCCTGCCTCCTCACCCCAATGTATGTAGGTGGAGTTGTAATGCCAATCACAATCTCTACACAATTTGCCAAAATAACTTTCATTTGAAACATGACTTGGAATCATAATATGTGGATACGTAATTCATACTTTGAACACATCGTCCATTAGAAGCAAAACATAATAAGAGCATTTGAAAAACATATTTGAACACATCGTCCATTAGAAGCAAAACATAATAAGAGCATTTGAAAAATATATATTGATCATATGTCTTTGTCAAAAAGCTTATTCAGAATAATCGATTTATGATGAACAACTCGAAACTTACAAGGGTAATATGGGGATTCAATTTTAAGAGAAGATTTTGGCCAACATACCTCTCTTGATCTTACCTGAACTCTAAAATGTTCCAAAAATCTTAGCAACTTCAATATCTAGTATGAAGACCTAATGAGTTTCCCTTGTTAATATTCTAAGATTTGATCAAGAATTGAGGACCAATTAGTTGAGGAATCTCTCTCACACTCTAGAATACTTCCCCACTCTCAAAATATAAGTTTGAACCTTCAAAAATGACCCCCTATATAGTTTTATAAGAAGGGGGTAGGGTTTATAAAATCAGAAAAATGAAGCTCCGAAACACAATCTGCGGTCACATATGCAACCACATAATGCTTCTGCGGTCCGCGAAATGGCCTCCAGAACTAGGTACCCCTGCCTAGGTATGCATTCGTTATGTGGCACGCAAAGATATTCTGTGGTCGCATAATGAACTGGAAACCTGTTCTGCAGTCTCATAGTCGACCGCAAAAGGGCATCCAAACTTGCCCAATTTCCGCCTCACTCTGCTGCCATTCTACAGCTCATAGAGTGGTTCTCCGGCCGCATAGTGGACAATAGAAATGCCTTGTTCTGCAAAAACAATTCCTTTACTCCCCGACGCACTGTTCAACCCAAAAAGTCCGTATCGTGGCGACGATTTAGGTAAACTTTTATGGGGCCTTACATCCTCCCCCACTTAGGATCATTCATCCTCGAATGAGGATCAAAATTCACCATTAGCATCCAATGTGGTTCAGCTAATACTTCACACACATCCAACCTTCAAATTTTGACCAACTCCATAAATTTCCAAACTTTTTGGCAAAGTTTCCCCTGTAACTGGGCCTATCCACCTGCCATAGAACCCTAAAAACAAATCCTAACAACACATACATAATCCAATGACGTACCATAACAAAAAAAACAACACCAATCGTGGCCTTATAAGCGGAATATAACTAGGAAGGAACACCCTTTTAACATTTACTATACAAGTGATATAAAATTCACATGCAACAATTTAATAAATACAATTACATATCTATTCAAACAAATGAGGGTACTTCTTCTTTATTTCTTCCTCAGCCTCCCAAGTAGCCTCTTCAACTTGTTGGTTTTGCCATAACACTTTCACAGAGGCAATCTCTTTATTTCTTAACCTTTGGACTTTCCTATCAAGAATGGCAACTGGAGTTTCTTCATAGGCCAGTTATCCATTAACCTCAATAGTCTCAACTAGCACAACATGTCTACCTCAGCACCATGAAATCTCGAGTTTTAGGTAAAATTTTACGGGATCCTACATTAGTTCCCACGCATGCCAAAATTTTTGCGCTACTCATATGATCTCAAATATAACTTTTGATTTTACTTCATGTTCATTAGCTCTATGAATCATGAAACATTTATAATATCATGAATATGCATATAAATATCATACCATGCATAGGTATATGCGTACTTAACATCATCAAGCCTCCGAGGGCATCCCATCATATCATCTCGGTATCAGTGGGTGAAATCATCAAATATCCCAGTTGATCATGTGGTGTTGTATATATAATGCCATAACCTTTCCCCATACCCCATATACATATAATATACGTGTATGTAATGCATTTTGGTCATGGATCAATATACATTTGTAAAAGAATGCAATGCATAATGAAGTAAGTCAATGAGATCTCTCAAAATATTATAAGATTAATATGTCTTCAGTTAATATCACAAATAAACTTTATCAACTTATGTATTTTCTGAGGACCATGAATAGACTATATGTTAATAGGACATATGTGGAATTAAGAACATAGGCAACCCAAGTATTTCTAGAATAGAGTCATTTGTGAAAGTTGTGTATTTACTTGTTTTGTTGTATCATATGGATCATGCCAAAAAGAAAGAAGGGATAGCCTTAATATGCCTTATCCACGAAGTTACAACTGTTGCACAAGTCATCGCAACTTTTACGTATGGTAATCTATATCATACAAAGTATTGGTATTAATATCAACTTCATATTCTATAGGGAAGTTCATTTAGTCATTTTATCGAACAACTTATGTGCATAACTTCATAGGGTATTTTATAGATCCAATTCAACATGTTCTAGCACAATGATCTTCATCTTCACTTCCCCTCATCCTCACCATGATATCCATACCTTCAAAATTCCATTTGGTATCTAAAAACATGTTCAAAATAACCCACAAAATATACTCAACTTCAAGTTTCAGAGCTACTAGTTTCTTCTAGAATCCTCCAACAACATTCAACCCAACACTTGTAAAAACATAAGATTAGGTTATGGAAGATGAAACTTACCTCATATATACCAATAATTCTCTGTTATTTAACTCACTTCAACACCAAGTAACTTTCTAAGTCGTCATAACGAGAAGAAAAGGGAGTTAATGGTAACCACGATATTGTTTATGTCAAACTTGCGTGGTTTATCTTTGGATCCACTCTAGGATCATGGGGAACCCCAGGGAGAATATAGGAGCGCTTAGGAAGATTTTGGTCGAGAATAATGGGTAAAAACGACTTAGAATTGGCTTATATACATGTTGGAGTTTTACACCGACTTTGTGGGTCCCATAGGAGCTTCTTGCGTAGTCTCGCTAAAAGGAGAATATCTCTCTACGCTGATGTCATATCGAAAAACTATTCAATGAGTTAGAAACTAGAATCATATATCTTCCATTTGGTAGGTGGATAACTCCATAATTTAAAGTGTATTGGAAGAAAAGCACCGCTACAGTTGACCTAATTTTCAGCACTTTTATGAATGTAACTTGTGATGACCTTTGCCAACTTTTGTTCCACAACTTGATTGACTTTGAAACATAACACATGAATATAATACGACTAAAATAACTCATAACATAACCTCTTTATTATGTTAATAACCCTAGTCTCACCCTAAAAGTACACACTATATAATTCCCAACTTGTCGATTTTCGACGAAACTTATTTTCTTTAATTTTTTAGCTTCTAAGCCTTCCAACCCTCTTGGTACTTGTTATATATGATCTTTAATATTTTTAACCTCCAAAGTAACATTATTAACTTACTTTATCTACTTTTAAATATGATCTCATTTCTCAACTTACATCAATTGACTTACGATGTACTTTTACGTACGAAAACATGGGGTGTAACAATATGGTTCTTCTTTATTGGTGACTCAATACTTACCAAGACATGCTCCTTCTATTGAGTCAATTTCCATGTTGTCCAGATATATGAGATTACATATGTCTGGTTGATACCCTAGACTTATATGTCTTGTAGTGTGAGGCTTCCTTGTGAAAACTTTAACTTTGATTAACTCACCACGGTTGCGCCCACCCTATTGCTTGTTCTTTGCAAAATTATATATTAAAGAGATAGTGCAACTACACGGAGTACCAATATCTATTATATCTGACCGTGGGGCCCAGTTTGCAGCATATTTTTGGAGGTCAGGTCTAGGAACTCAGGTGAATCTCAGCACGAATTTTCATCCACAAACGGACGGACAAGTCGAGCGCACGATTCAGACGCTCAAGGATATGTTGCGAGCATGTGTGCTGGATTTTAAAAGAAATTGGGATGAACATATACCTCTTATCGAGTTCGCATATAATAACAGTTATCATTCCAGTATCTAGATGGCTCCGTACGAGGCTCTGTATGGGCGCAGGTGCAGATCTCCCATAGGGTGGTTTGATGTTGGAGAACCTGGGTTACATGGGCCAGACCTGGTTCAGTAGGCCATAGAAAAAGTAAAGCTTATCCGTGAGCGACTGTTGATTACTTAGAGTCGTCAGGAGTCATACTCTGACATGCGGCAATGAGATTTAGAATTCGTGGTTAATGACTGGGTATTCTTAAAGGTGTCATCTATGAAAGGTGTGATGAGGTTTGGCAAGAAAAAGCAAGCTTATCCCGCGGTATATTGGGCCTTATAGGATCATTTGGAGAGTGGACCAAGTAACTTATGAGTTAGAATTGCCCTCGGAATTGGATTCTTTCCATCAGGTTTTTCACGTATCTATGTTACTGAAGTGCATTGGCGATCCTACCCGAGTAGTGCCCATGAATGATGTACAGATTACAAAGAACTTATCATACGAGGAAGTTCCAATTGCCATCCTAGACTAACAAATCTGCAAGATGCGGAATGAGGAGGTAGTCTCCGTGAATGTACTTTGGAGAAACAACAATGTGGAAGAAATAATTTGGGAGGCCGAGGAAAATATGAAGTCTAGATATCCTTACTTATTTCCTCCTCCAAAGAAGGGTCTGACTAAGACGTCATAATTATAAGGTATGTGTATAAATTCTTGTGCTGGTTATTGTCGTTGGTCATGTGAGACCATTGTCGTTATTGAAAATTGTAGTCCATTGTGGCGTTGGATTATTAAGCTTCTACAGAGAAAGTTGGTAATAGTGTTGTTATAAAGGCGACCCTGCCCAACTTACATGGATCACAGGGAGTTGAACATTCGAGGACGAATGTTTCTAAGAGGGGAAGGATGTTACATCTCGTGATTTTCGTATTTTAAAAGTTTCATCTTCGGTTAATTGACTTAGATTCAGGGATGAGATCATCTTGACGTTAATGTACTTATGCTATTTATAACAAGCGATGAATAAGTGTTATGAAGGATAAAGGGATACACGAATTAAAGGAAACGGGTTACGTTGAACGTGGATAATTTGGAATAAAATACGGGCCCAGCGATAATACTCGATAATTATAAACTAGTACCATGCAAGGTACCATATGACCTTGGTAGTATTATATATAAAGTATATATGAAGTATTTTAAAAATAAATAGAAGTTTAGGTAATTTGTGATAATTTTTAAATTATGCGGGTAATTGATTAATTATCGGGCAACGGGACATTACCCGGTTAACTAATACATGAATAAAAAATTAATAAAATAACCACCCTACTGCCCACGTGGCAGTGTGCCACCATATGACTCATAGTCATATGTGTTGCATGACAAGTAATGTGTAAAGTTACTACAGGACTCATTAGGATGAGTCATTTTAATAAAAAGGGTTTATTGATTTGAAGATAAGTCTTGAACATAGGGATAACATTTAATCCTTTCTGAAAGCGCCAAACTAAAAACAGAAACTTCAAACCAACCTCAAAAAAAACGTTGGGAATTTTTTTTTTAAAGCTAAAATCCATTATTTGGATAGCTTAAATCCATTCTTTGAATTCACAAAACAATAGAAGCAGAAGCAAACTTTCAAAGTTCAACATTTAGGATTAAATCCATTTCTGCTTTTAGTATACAAGAATGTTAGAAACAGAATAAATTTCTTTCTAAAATTTCGCAGAATAGGTATGTTAAGGCTAAGCTTTTCCTTCATTTTAGCATGATATTGTAATTATACAAGTTTGATAACGAGGCATAAAAAAAAATTCGTATCCCAAAATTTACGTATATTTTGCTAGTCTCGCAAATTACATATATTTTTCTAGTTTTGTAAGTTACCATTTCTTCTTATTAGGGCTGCATATTCAGTCGAGTATTCCCTTCTTCCGATCAAAAGAGCAGAGAGTTTACATATATATAGTATTAAAAGTATTTTCATTAACATCGAGCTATAATCGATGGGCAGGCATCTATTGGGCAACCTCTGATCAGATGGTAAGTTATATACCGAGCCTGTTGTGGCGGAGCGCTATGAGCGAGCCCAGTTAGTCGAGATACAGAGCCTAGTATAGCCCAGAGCCTATGAGCAAGCCTACTACGGCAAAGCAGTTTTATATATATATATATATATATATATATATATATATATATATATATATATATATATATATTACCGAGCCTTATAGGGCAGGACAACTATTTTACTCACTATATTGAGAGAGTTGAGTCAGTATCAGTAGATGGGCATATGGGCATATCTTCAGATTTTCTTTGACTGCCAGTTATTATATTATCAATTCAGTTTCAGCTTCAGTATATTGCCTTACATACTCGGTACATAATTTCGTACTGACGTCCCTTTTTTGGGGGCATTATATTTCATGTGTGCAGGTTCAGACAGACGGGTAGACCTCCTCAGTAGGTGTTTCCTGAGTTCAGTTTTATCGGTAAGCTCCCCTTCTTTTGGAGTTGCCGGGTCTAACAGTGTGGTTTATATCTTGTGTATATATGTAGTTAGGTTATGGGTAGGTCAGGGACCTGTTCTGACCACAGTACATCTATCAGTAGAGGTTTGTAGACATATCATGTCGGTTAGTGCAGTATGTTGGGCTTTGTGGGCTCTGTACTTATATTTTATTGGTTTGTCAGTTGTAGTAATTATGACGGCCTTGCAGGCCCAGCTTTATGTTGACATTAGCGTTGGTTTCCATTTAGTTTTATATTTTGTATCGCACATTATCTTGTAATGTGCCCCATAGCCAAAGTATGACATTACATGTTCAGAGTCTCTTAGTCACAAGTGGTACACAAGGATAGATGAGGCACTAGGTGCCGGTCTCGCCCCCGGGATCAGGGCATCGTGAATAACAAGTACCAAGAGGTACGGAAAGCTTAGAAGCTAAACGAATTTAAGAAAATAAGTTTTATCAAAATTTGACAAGTTTGGAATATTATTACATCTACTTTTGGGGTGGGACTAGGGTGCTTAACATGATAAGGAGGTTATGTTTTGAGTTATTGTCGTTGTATGATAGTTGTATGTTATGTTTGAAGTCAAGCGAGTAGTGGAACAAAATTTGGCAAAGGTCATCACAAGTACATTCATAATGTGCTAAATATTAGGTACAATGTACCTGAGATTTTCTCCCAATATACTTGGAATTATGGGATTATCCACCTACAAAATTGAAGGTCTACGAGTCTAGTTTCTAATGCATTAAATCATTCGTCGATATAAAGTCAGAGTACAGAGATATACGCATTTATGCAAGACTGCGCAAGCAGCTCTCATGGGACCCACTTAGGTTGTGGGTGATTCTCAAACCTTTAAAGATCGGGGCAAGGCTCATTTGGGCTTATTTTTTGACCCAACTAGACCCTATACTCTCCCAAAAAATTCTCAAAGCAGTCTCCATGATTTTAGAGTGAAAACCAAAGATAAAAACTTGAATCCAATGCTAGAAATACCGTGGTGCTTCCTAAATCATAGTTCTTCATCTTGTGGTTGTTTTGGAGGATCCGTCAAAGCGATATAACCTCAGATTTTATGTTGCTGTTATTGATTAAGGTAAGAATAAGTACCTCTCTCACATATATTAGATTTTCTAGGGAAAATACAAGTGTTTGCTATCATGCTCCGAACTGGGGGAGCGCGACCGACACTCAACCGAGTGAACCTGGTCAAGCAAGCCTGTTAGTGACATTCTATCCAAACTCACTCATGATTAAAGATAATATATCTTTAGTTAATTATACAATAGGGAGATCATATAGACAACACTAATTTATTGCCATTAGTTACTCTATTTAATAAATATCGAAATACCTGCATTTTCATGATTTGAGGTGGAACAAGTGATCAAAATACAGCATAACTTATTTGACTTTTCCAGCACTCATATGCAGTTCACACTATGTCTACGGAGCCTCTAAAAGATATAAAAGAGTATTATACATGACCCAGAATGAAGTGGGGCTTACCAAGTTTGCTGGTAAGAGGGTGTACCACTATCGCTGATCAACACTGCCTGCTATAAAACTACCTACATCCATTAAAGATGCAGCACCCTCGGCAAAAGGGATGTTAGTACATACAAAATAGTACTAGTATGTATAACTAAACACCTTCTCAATAGAATGAGTAATAATGCAAGAAGGAATAATCATAATTTCGATACAAAACCTCAAGAAATATCAAACATCAAGTTAGGAGCAAGATAATTCAAGTAAACCTTCATGTTTAAGTTGAGGAATCTTAGCACAGATATGTCACCATTCACAATGAGATATATATATATATATATATATATATATATATATGTGTGTGTGTGCGTGTGTGTGTGTGGTGTGTGTGTGTGTGTGTGTGTGTGTGTGAGGATGATGGCGCTATCTGAGCGAAAATATTGTATTCATGCATATCATGCCCTCAATGCCAATACATAGCCAATGTTAACTTTCTTATTCCTCTTTTACATTGATATATCTCCTTATGTTTTTTTATTCCATACATACTCATATTTTAGTTGTACTGACGTCTTTCTTTCCTGGGGACGCTGTGTTTCATGCCCACAGGTCTTGATAGACAGATTGTCGGTCATTCCAGTAGGGTACCAACTCAGCCGAAGGTGTTGTTACAATTCACTTGCTCTAGAGTTGCCTTTTGAGTCAGTATACATATGTACATATGTTTATGTGTATGACAGGGCCCTGTTCCGACCTTATGATATATATGTACTCCTCATAGGCTTGAGACAATGTCATGTGTATAGATGATTTCCTCGGCCTTGTAGGCATGTATATAATTTTTGGGGTTGTCCTTTGCCGAGTATTCTTTATGTTTGTATTATCACATGACGGCCCTTCTGGTCCATTTACGCATGATCGTATAGTTAATAATACGTTACGTTGGTGCTCGGCAAGTAAGGCCCGGATGCCCGTCGCGGCCCTCCGGTTTGGGTCGTGACAGTATTGAGTTGTACATGTTAAGTAAAGTGAGTACGATATGACTTGAAATCCTCATTACTACTTCACCGATGTTAGTCTTGATACTTACTTAGTAAATGTGCTCGATTGTACTCATACTACTCATCTACACCTTGCGTGCAGATCTTGGAGCTAAGCTGCTATGGATGATGGAAGCCAGCATTGAGGATGCACCGACATTCCTCATTGGAGCAACCACTTGTTTATGGTGGGTTAGGATTTATACTTCTACTTATGTATATTCAAATAGATAGTGTATTTTCTTCGTAGCAACATTGAAACTCTAAATCTTAGTGGCTCATGACTTGTATTACCAATTCTCGGTGTAACTATATGAATTTTCTCCTTCTTATTTGTTGTTATTGATGATCTTTCATTTAGGTTGTGTTATTCATTGTTTGGCTTACCTAACATTTTGGGGTTTAAATTCCATCACGACTACGTGGAATTCTGGGTTGTGACAAAATACTTATACGGAATCCATTTATAAGTTAAAGGAAAATTACTAGTAGCATCGATGGTTAATTTACACATTCGAAATGTACTCGTGCTCGATTAGCACAAGAAATCATTTTATTTACTTATTAGAGTATATTTATTTCGGACAAGTAGTTTTCAAAAGTATTAATCATAATAACGATTCACATGAAAGGGTTGTATATATACTAATATTATCACTAGTTTCTGGAATATTGATTAGAAAAGTATTTTATAGTATAAATAATATCAAAATATGTGTTCGTTGACTTACACAAAATTCGAAGAGAAAAACATAAACATAAGTGATGAATATTGAGCCTATTCGATAGATATTTATGGTTATCGCAAAGCACAAATGTATCGGAAGTTACTTTCGAATGAATGTGAAAAAATACCCTTCATTTTCTGGTTCGTGAAGTTGAATTCTAGGGAGAAATAAGTGTTCCTGTAGTAGTACGTATTTCTCCAAAACGAAGAATCAGATGGCACTCTGCCAAGATATGAAGAAACTCTAAAGATCGTAAACACAATCATTTCTTTAAAATCAAATATTGCAATTTATGATTACTTGTTTTTCAAACTCAAATTAGAGTGCACAAAATCAAGAACTTTTGTTTTTTCCAGATTACTCTGAATATCCTAGATTTATGATATTTCTATTATGCCAGTTTTTTTTGTGACGCACATGGTAGATGCTGGGCACATGATATAATAATCACCAACATAAAACACAGAATAGTTAAATGTTAGTAAAATATAGAATTGTACATAAGAAACGAAAGACACGAATCTCAATCTACTTAATGGCAGATTGATATACATCATTCCTGTACATGTTTTTTTTTTAAATCAACACAATTCCGTATATATAAATATAAAAGCTCTAATATGATTTTACCTGCATGCATGCAGATACACGTAAATGTTGATTTAACTGATTTCTTGTTCCCCAATCTTAGCCTTTGGCTTAGGAGAAACAAGAGTTGAGGCCATGTAATTTGAATTAGATCTGATAAATGCCGAATTTTCCAATCTATGAAAGGTGGAATCTGACTTGGTTCGTCGATGTAATAAAGATCGTTTCTCAACAACCTCAATATCCCATAAAACTTTTTCGTAGGTCCTATTAGTATTTGGGGCGTCATGTGTAATGGAGTTTCTCCATGGTGGTAATCCTCCATTAGGTCGAAGGTACGTCCCCCAAAATGATTTGAAACGCACCTGAAATCCATCCCTTATGGGTTCCCATTCGGCCGATGGATATGTGATCTTTTCTGGAAGATCAGCTTGAATGACTTTTTTCCCAGAAACACCTGGAATGAATGGTGTATTTGTAGCTGTTAGGTATTTCCCGAAATAACTTTTAAGCCGAAGAGCGTCTTGTCTTCCCTCAACAAATTCCACCCTCCAAATTGCATCATTGTTTGATCCTTTCCGACTTTGTGATACCAATTCTTTGTCATCCATCGCTATTAGGTACTTGTCTTTCCGGTTTCTAAGCCGGACGCTCTCAGCCTTTTCGAATAGATCCATCACATCAATACTGAAAACAAACCAAAATTACATATGAGTTTATCGATGAGTTTGTTTTTATCAAGTCTCAAAAGTTGATATCTAATTTTGATTTAACCCATTTGTTGTAAGTGAAAAAACCTCACATGTTTGGTATGCCAAAAGAATATTAGGATCTTAAACATTAATATCCTTCTAGGACTCATTAACAGTCTAAATTCACAAAAAAAATACATGGTCAAGATTAATTCTTATTAGTAAATTGATATCATTTCAATATAAGTTAGGGTAAATTACTATAAATACCTTCATAATATGATTCGATCACGTTTTCTAAACCAAGCACCTATACCCCTATATTATGAAAATTGTGCACAAATACAACAGTGTTATCCGTGCTTTTCAAAATCATACATTTAAATCCTTTATAGAATAAATCAAGAGTTATTTGCACTTTGCACCCTTAGTGTACGCAACCCTTTATAATTTGTGTTACAATCCCGTAACGATTCGATCAGCCGTTTTGAGCATTTGCATGCCGTTTGATGATTCGAGGGCCTGAGTAGTTTTGTATGATGTAGTACGAATTGTGTGTATAGTTGGTTTCAGTTTCGGGTAATTCGGGATTGATTTGGAAGAATTGTTCTTATCTGAGAGGCTGTAAGTTGGAAGTGTTGACCAAATTTGACTTTTGAGTATTTAATCTCAGATCAGAGTTTTGATGGTTCCGCTAGGTCGGATGGTAATTTTGGACTTGGGCGTATACTCGGTGTATACGGCTGAAATCAGGTATGCCCGATTTTAAAGGATCGAGGGGTCGCCTCAAGCTCGAGTTCAGGATGGGTCAAGTTTGAGCCAGATGGATCAGGCTCGAGCCCGACAATAGAATATAAGGCTCGAAGATCGAAGTACGCAATAAGCGCCGAAGCCGAGTGCGACCGACCCCGAGATAATACCATTATAAGTTTGTAACAAAAGGAGCAAGATTCTCGCCATGTCCCCAAGATCATGGCATAAATTCCGAAATAGATTTGTATGAGTTAGTACGAATTCGTAATAGCTGGTTAGATAGCTGTCCCAATATGATTCCTGACTATAAATAGAAATGTACCTTATTCAGGGTTCCCTTATTACATAAAGGAGACCCCAATCATTTGTAACTGTCATCAATCATTGGCAAAGAATATACTCCCTTACTTTTTTGCTCATATTTCATCAGTCATTGTCCTTTAGCTTTGTTGTTCTTACTTTATTATTCTTGAGCTACCTCGAGGCCGCCTTAGCTCGAGGCCGAGACTGGCTTGTACACTGGTTTGATTTTATTTACTTCTTTCATTCGCACGTTATACTTATTGATTATTAATTAGTATTGAATTAAATCACATACCTTTAAAACCATAAACAAGTTTAATTGTTACTCGCATTTTTAAGGTAGACAGTTTGGCACCCACCGTGGAGCTAAAGATAATAGTGATTATTTTAGTACCGATTCTGATAACACACACTGTTTTCACACTTATTCTTGTCAAGGATTTTTCTTTCTCAGGTTAAAACATGTCAAACTCACAAAACACACCCATACACGACGATGATGGTCTTGGATTTCATGGGGAAAACAACAATATAGGGGTCGTGTACCACAAATTAACCATGGGGAAGTACTAAATATGGAACCAGTCGATGTTAGTTCACATATTGCTTTAAATACAGATTTAGGCGCAGACCCGGAGGAAGTGTACGCAGGAAATCCTGATCCGATAGCCAAGGAACACAGGGTATTGGAGATGGGGGGAGTCAGCCTCCCAGTTATATTCGAGATGATACAAGCTCAATAAGTTGCTATCGCTCAACTTCAAAGTCAGCACAAAACTCCAAGTATAGTCAAACTAGAAAATACTTGACGTACTGAGCCGGTGCTAGAAAGATCAAACGGTAATGGTTCAGGGACTGAACCTACAATTATGAGGATGATCGAGGAACTCACCAAGAGAATCAAGTCCGGGGAGAAAATATTGAGGATAATGACAAAAAAAGAGACTTATAACTCCCCTGTTGATCAAATACCGGGGATACCCCCGGTCATGAAAGGTTTGGATGGCAAGAAATTCATACAAAAGTCATTCCCTCCGAGTGCAGCTCCAAATCTCATTCCTAAAATGTTCTGTATGCCCAATATACCCAAATACAACAGGACAACCGATCGTAATGAACATATTACCTCATAAACTTGCGGGATTATAGGAAACGACTTAATAATGATGAGATCGAATCAGTATTATTGAAAAAATTTGAGGAGACTTTATCAAAACGAGCCATGATTTTGTATCACAGCTTGCCAACGAACTCGATCGATCCGTTTACTGTGTTAGCATACACCTTCGTGAAAGCACATGTCGGGGCCAAAAGGTTGCGACAAAGAAATCAGACGTTTTTAATATAAGACAGAGGAATGATGAGATGCTAAAGGAGTTCGTAGCCTGATTTCAAATAGAGCGAATGGAATTACCACTAGTCTCGGATGATTGGGCAATACAATCTTTTATTTAGGGATTGAGCGAGTGGAGTTCGATCGCATCACGACAGTTGAAGCAAAATCTAGTCGAGTATCTCCCCGTGACTTGGGCAGATGTACATAATCGTTATCAGTCAAAGATCAGGGTCGAGGATAACTAGTTGGGAACTCCTTCGGGCTCAGTTCATCTAAATAGATTGGTGTTAAGGCCCCGAGGGATACAGATAGGGAACCGAGATTAAATAGGGAATGTTATCAGCCGTATGGTTTAGAACGAAGAAATAACGATTCGGGGCGCAATCCTTCTCGGAACAATCGAAGAAAAGATCGAGGATAGAATCCTCAGGGACTTGTGAGTAAGCATGGTTTTGATAAACATACCAACCCTGTGAAACACCTCGGTTGTCCGAGTATAATTTCAGTGTAGATGCATCACAGATCGTGTTAACTATTGGAAGAATCAAAGACACTAGGTGGCCCAAGCCTATACAAACCGATCCTTCTCAAAGGAATCCAAACTTGAGGTGTAAATATCATGGCACACATGGCCATAGAACCGAACACTATATGCAGCTGAGGGAGGAAGTAGTTAGATTGTTCAACAAGGGTCATCTTCGAGAGTTTCTTAGTGATCAATCTAAGAACCAATTCAGGGAAAGAGATGCAAACAGAAAAAATGAGCAGGAAGAACAGCAACATGTAATTAATATGATCTTTGGCGGTGTCGATGTTCCACAAGGTCCTATATTCAAACGCACCAAAGTTCCGATCACCAGAGACAAACAGACTCGGAGCTATATGCCCGAGGGTGTCATATCATTCAACGACGAGGAAGCGGAAGGCATATCTCAGCTACATAATGATGCCTTAGTAATTTCTATTTTGTTAAATAAAATTCAAGTTAAACGTGTTTTAGTAGATCCTGGTAGCTCAGCAGACATAATCAGATCAAGGGTCGTAGAGAAGATCGGCCTACAGGACCAAATTATACCTGCATCTCGAGTTCTAAATAGCTTCAACATGTCGAGCACAACAAAAAAGGGGGAGATAATCCTACTAGTGAACGTGGCCGAGACCATCCAAGATACAAAATTTCATGTCATCGAAGGCGACATGAGATATAATGCACTACTCGGGAGGCCATGGATCCACAACATGAAGGCAGTGCCTTCAACCGTTCATCAAATGATGAAATTCCCAATAATGGATGGTGTAAAGACAATTTACGGAGAACAACATGCTGCGAAGGAAATATTTGTAATTGATGAGGTGACATCGATACTAATGCCCTCGACCTCAGAAAAATCAAGCACCAAAGATAAGCAGATGGTCAAATAGCAATCATCGTCCCTATACTCGACCGAATTGGAGGAACAGGTAATCAAAGAAGTAGAAATGGATTTCCTTACTCCTCGAACTTTGGTTATTCCCGAAGAGTCGGATGCAACCAAGTCAACGGTCGAGGAAATAAATCAGGTCATACAGATTGAGTACATGCCCGAGAGAGAAGTATACCTGGGAACAGGGTAAACCCCGAACCCAGGAAAAAACTTATTCAATTTCTTATCGATAATATGGATTGTTTTGCTTGGTCCCATTTAGACATGTCAGGGATCCCACCAGAAATAACAACACACCGGCTAAGCCTCGACCCTAGGTTCAAACCGGTAAAGCAAAAAATGAGACCCAAGTTCGAGAGGAAGCATGCATTCATAAAGGATGAGGTAACTAAACTTCCTAAAATAGGGTCTATTCGGGAGGTAAAATACCCCGAATGGTTAACCAACGTAGTTGTAGTACCTAAAAAGGGAGCAAACTTAGAATGTACGTAGATTATAAAGATTTAAACAAGGCATTCCCTAAAGACTCTTTTCCACTACCTAACATCAATCGCATGATCGATGCCACGTCCGGCCACGAGATCCTTACCTTTCTTGATGTCTACTCTGGGTACAATAAAATTAAGATGAACGCGGAGGACCAGGAAAATTCTTTGTTTATCACTAAGTTTGGAACATACTATTACAATGTAATGCCTTTCAGGCTAAAAAATGGGGGAGCCACGTACCAACGCCTAGTTAACAAAATGTTCGAGGAACAGATAGGTAAATCAATAGAAGTTTATATTGACGATATGTTGGTTAAGTCCATGTACGCAGATGACCATTTAACTCATTTGCAGGATACATTAAAAATCTTGAGAAAGTACAACATGAAGCTTAACCCCAAAAAATGTGCCTTCAGAGTCGGCTCGGGCAAGTTCCTCGGTGGTATCTAACCGGGGAATCGAGATCAACCCTGATAAGATGAAGGCCATCGAAGATATCACAATCGTGGATAGTATGAAAGCCGTTCAAAGGTTAACAGGACGAATAACATCCTTGGGTCAATTCATTTTGAGGTCATCGGATCGAAGCCAGAGATTCTTTTCCTTGATCAAAAAGAAAAATGATTTCGCATGGACCCCGAAATGCCCACATGCACTAGAGGAATTGAAGCGATACTTGTCAACCCACTTCTGCTTCATACTCTGAAGGTAGATGAAAATCTTTACTTGTATTTGTCTATGTCCGAGATAGAGGTAAGTGGGGTACTAGTTCGTGAAGAGCAACGTACGCAGTTCCCAATCTATTATGTAAATTGAACTCTATGAGATGCTGAAACTAGATATCCATACTTAGAAAAATGGCATTTGCATTAATAAGCGCATCTAGAAAGTTAAATCTATTTTTTTAATGTCATCCCATATGTGTGTTGACCACTTATACTGTTCGAAATGCTTTGCACAAGCCCAAACTATTGGGTCGGTTGGCCAAATGGGCCGTAGAACTTGGCGGGTATGATATCGAGTATCAACCCCGAATGGCCACTAAGTCTCAAATCCTAGCTGACTTCGTGGTTGATTTTACGCTGATCCTCGTACCTGAAATGGAGAAAGAACTGCTAAAATTGGGTACATCATCGGGGATATGGACCCTTTTCGTAGACGGTGCCTCGAATGTGAAAGGGTCCAGGCTTGGCATTGTTTTTAAACCACCAACAGGTAGTACAATTAGATAATCTATCAAAACTTCTAGGTTGACTAATAATGAGGCCGAGTATGAGGCCATGATTACAGGTCTCTAGCTAGCTAAAAGCCTCGGGGCAGAAGTCATTGAAGCCAAGTGTGATTCCCTGTTGGTCGTAAACCAAGTAAGCAAAAGCTTCGATGTTTGAGAGTATAGGATGCAAAGATATTTGTACAAGCTGCAGGTAACTTTGCACAACTTCAAGGAGTGGACTCTAGATCATGTTCCTCGAGAACAAAATAGTGAGGCCGATGAACTTGCTAACTTAGGGTCATCGGATGAAGAAGATGATTCATCCCAGGGACTGTTGTCCAATTATCGAGGTCTGTGGTTGAAGAGGGTCATGCCAAGATAAATTCCACAAGTTTGACCCGGGATTGGAGGAATAATTATATCGAATATTTGAAAAATGGAAAACTCCCATCGGATCATAAAGAGTCGAGGGCTCTACGAACCAAGGCTGCTAGGTTCACACTAGATTACGAGGGGACATTGTATGGGAGGATGTTTGATGGACCATTAGTGGTATGTTTGGGGTCGGAAGAGATCGATTACATTCTACCAAAAATCCACAAAGGTACTTATGGGAATCACTCCGCCGCCGAGTCTTTGATTCGCAAAATTATTAGAGTAGGGTATTACTAGGATAGCATGGAAAAAGAAACTAAGGATTTTGTTAAAGTGTGATAAATGCCAAAGGTTTGCACCGATGATTCATCAGCCTGGATAATAACTCCACTCAGTCATGTCCTCGTGGCCTTTCATGAAATGGTGAATGAATATCGTTGGCCCTCTACCAACGGCCCAAGGTAAAGCTAAATTTATTTTATTTATGACTGACTACTTTTCTAAATGGGTGAAAGCACATGACTTCGAGAAGGTCATAGAAAAGGAAGTTATTGACTTCATCTGGGATCACATCATGTGTCGATTTGGGATACCTGCCAAAATTTTATGCAATAACGGAAAGCAATTAATCGGAAATAAGGTAATGGAGTTCCTTGAAGCACACAAAATAAAGAGGATCTTATAACCAACGTACCACCCAAGTGATAACAGACAGGTTGATTCAAAAAACAAAACTATCATTCAAAACCTAAAGAAGAGGCTGGAAGATGCAAAAAAAATGGAGAGAAGTTCTACCCGAGGTTCGTTGGGTGTATCGAACGACATCAAGTATAGCATGGGGGCGACCTTGTTCTCGTAAGTATATGGTTCCGAGCCCTTGATTCCAGTCGAGGAACCAAGCGCCAAATTTCGACAAACATTGGAGGAGTAAAATAATGAGGGTATAAATACTAGCCTCGAGCTACTAGATAAAAAACAAGAAGTTGCACTTGTTCGGATGACGACGCAGAAACAAAGAATCGAGAGATATTATAATAGAAGGACTAACCTTCGACACATCGGAGTCAGGGAATTAGTTCTAAGGAAAGTCACCCTCAATACTCGAGAGCCGAATAAAGGGAAACTAGGCCCGAATTGGGAAGGACCGAACCGAGTCATCGGAGTTATCGGTAAATGATCTTACAAACTTAGCACGATAGGAGATAAACATTTCCAAACAACTGGAATGTATCACAACTCAAACGGTATTATTGCTAAGGTATGACCTTCTCCTTTTCCCTTTGTATTTAAGACTAACACATTGCAGATGCTTGATGGAAGACGATGAGGGCACCCTTATACACGAAGACCTTAGGTTTTAAAGCACACGTTGCACTTTTTTCCCTTAGATTGAGTTTTATCCCAAATGGGTTTTTCCTGTGAGTTTTTTAACGAGGCAAAAACTATGTGCTACCTAAGGAGAATTCAACAGTATCCAAGGCTTCTTTCCAATTAACCTTGAATACTGGGTGGCATCACCCTCGAAGGTTATATTTTTGAGGAAAATACTTCACACTAAAGAGGGCCTCGATAGGAAAACTTTGTAATGGGCCAAACGATCAGATGAACTATGTCCATATAGAATAGTCGAGCCTCGATAGCAAAACATGTACGCATATATCAATTATTTGAAGAAGCATTCTTATATATCAAAACACTTTGTGTCTTAAAAAAATTTGCTAATATATGAACATCCTACTTGTGATTCTGTGAGAAATGGCTCAAGGGCCAAAATGCAAATATACTTCAAATACTCGGGGACTATCATCGGCAGTCAATAGCTAAACTCAAATTTATAAGACCTCAAATAGGTATCCCTCGATGCAAAGGCCAATATTATCATACTCGGAGACTAACCTTTCGGAGAAGTTCGAAAGGTTATTGGAAAATAAGTCCAAGAGACACACCTAAAGGCTACGGCCATATTAAAGACTATGGTCATATAAAAGGGCTACGGTTGAAATAATACAGCTCAAAGATGTCCGACTTCCGCCATAAGTTAAAGGCCTTCAAATACTTTGAAAAACCGGCTAAATAGGGAAAACAAGTAAAAAAGGCTTCGAATCATCCCTCGAATAATTTAAAGGCTTCGATAATATCAGCCTTCAGAAAGGCATCAAAAGGTATTAAACTATACTAACACAAACAGATTAAAAGTTGGGTTCTGATCGGTTGAACCCTCGAAAAACCCAACGGGTACAAAAAAACACATACTAAGGCATAATGAAATTTTCACTAAGTCTTTTAGCCGAAAAGAGAGAAAAATTATAGTCGTTTTATAGGCCGAATTGGCCCAACTTAAAGAGCATAAGGGCTGACCAAAAAGATCCTAAGGTCCAATATAAAAGAGCCTAAGGTCCAATTTAGTCAGCCTAAAAATTTGATACACTTAGAGTTCGGGACCTTGTTCTCATTCAACTTGTACTTAAGGGTCCCATCATCCCGAGCTCGTGTCACATTGACTTAAGCATAGCTCGAGGATTCATCAAAAAAACCTTAAGAGGTATTCCATTATAATTTCAAAGATCACCCATTTATTGTTAAAAATCCTAAGGGTTTGTTCCACTCCGAGGCCGAGCCAGTGCTCGCTCGATCATTGAAGTTATAACATAAAAAATTTTCACAAAACAAAGATGAAGCATAATTCAAAACAAATCGAAGATGGGAAGAAAAAGATTTCCTTATATTCATAAGAGGTATCTATAGTTAACACAAGGGTACTTGCATAAATACAAAAGGCAAAAAAGCCTAATCTACTTTGGGAGTCACATCCTCGGGAGCCGCATCTTTGGGAGCCACATCTTTGGGAGTCGCATCTTCGGGAACCACCTCCTCAGGGACTTCATCCTCGCCTCCTTCACTCTCGAAGCCACTAGTGGAATCTTCATCATCATAAAGTAAAGTGGCAGCCTCGTCCTCCAAAGTTTTTGCCTTTTCTATATAAGCTGAGATGTCGAAGCCATGAGAGTGCACCTCCGCGAGAGTTTCTCTTCGGGATTGTTGCCTGGCATTTTCAAGAGCACATGATAATTTGACTTCAGCCACAGTGGAAATATCTTGTGCCTGAATGTTAGCAGATTCGGCGTCAGCTCAATATAAGACACAAATGACTTCACCTCAGATTTGGCTTTTGCAAGCTCAGCGGCAGATTTAGCTTTGAGCTCCTCTATATTGCGGCTCTGGGCCAAGCTTATCCTCTTTGAATTTTGAAGCTGGCGTTCAATTAAAGTCAATTGGTTCTGAAGTGTATCTTTCTTTGAGTCCAGATGGTCCATGTGTTGCTTCCACCTCAGGGTCTCGGCCTCTTTCACCTTGAGCTCTTCTCGAAGCTGCCCCACCAGCTCGCCCTTCTGCTGGGCCTGCAAAGTTGAAGTGTTAATCTTTAAATCAAATGAATACATAATAGACCCTCAAAGGCTACATTACCTTTTCGATGAGCTCAGTCTATTATTGACGAGCCTTTGCCAATTCAACTCTAAGATCCCTGACCTCTTCCTCTTTTTGTACATAGAGGCATTTGAGGATGTCCCTCTCTTCCACCAGCTTCCTGAGTTCAGCTTCGCATTGAGCAAGCTCAGTTTGATATTTGGGAAATGTTTATCGATGAAGAATCACGGCTTAACACAAAGAAAATGAGTCATACTTGGAGAAACAAGAATAAAACTCGAGCGTAATAATGTATGCAGAAACTTACTTGTTTTAGAAGCCTCTGAGCTTCATCCAAGATAAACAACGTATCAGGTTTGGGACAATCTTCGACCCCTACAAGGCACTCCCGAAAAATATCACTCCCTTTATTGGTTGTTCCCACATCAGGAGTCCTCATGGCCTGGGCATCTCAGAATTGCCCTTCAGAGAACACGGGTCCTGGTGGCAATTTATCTACATTATCTATGTTGGATGGCCTCGGAACTAGGCTCCTTGAGCTCGCCCACCAAATGTCCTATATGACAAGATGAACTTTTGTCGCCCGATTGCTCGGGGACTTTGCTCGAACCTCCCTTTGAGATTTCTGTAGTTCGAGAATGAACTGCATCAGCCATCACCCATTCAGCATATCTCAAAGCCTCAATGCTTCCTCTTTTTCGAGCTACCAATAGGTAGTCCTCATCTTCTCCCTCCTCTTCGATGTCCCAAAGATATTGGACCACTTCTGTAGATAGGGCCGCAGGATCGGCCCTAGGCTTTTGAGTGTTACTTTCCTTGGGCTTCGGGGAACTCGCAGGCAAAGCCCTCTTCCTTTGCTTCTCTTTGGTTGGCTTTGGGATTTCTTCTTCACTGGGCGGGGACGGCCACATAGCAATGACATCTTTGAGGCCTGTGTAGGAGTAAAGTTAGTATTTCACTGAGAAATACAAATATATGAACAATGGAACTCGCCATGGTTTTAAGCTTCCCACCGAACCTTGGAAAAATTACGCCAACTGCGTTCTACGTATGAAGAGGTGGAGCCAATTGCGGACCCAACCGGCGAGGTCTGGAATCGCACCAGTGAACCAAGGGGCAGCTGCATTATGAAAAGGGAGTTAAATCGAGGAAGAATAGCGAAAGCAGAATATTGATCATCATCGATAAGCATGTACTTACGTTTAATGTTCCACTCATCGGGGCATGGCATCCTCTCAGCAGAGATCACATTGAAAGTCCTAATTCGAACAAACCGGCTCACTCACCTTCGGTCTTTGTCCTCATCGATGCTACAAATTAATGACTTCGAGAATTGACGTTGGAGCTTTATCAAATCGCCTCGATAGAGGTGAGGGCTATATAGCCTGATCAAATGGTCAAGTGTAAAAGGCAACCCCCCTTGGCCTTGCCCGAGAAGAACCTGAGTAATTTGACGATACGCTAGAAAGGAGGGTAGATCTGGCCAAGGGACACCTGATTTTGACGATACGCTCGATGGATCTATAGGACCTATTACTGGACCTGCAGGAGCTAGTGTGAAAGGATAAGTATACACTCTTAGATATCCTTTCACATAAGTAGTGATATCCTCCACTGGGGAAGGGATCACCACTTCTTTGTTCTCCCAATCACAGTCATTTTTTACCTGCTCGAGTTTGTATTTAGTTTTTAGGAAGAGGTATCGAGACATGGGTTCACTTTGACCTAGGACCGACGCAGGCTTATCGACCTTGAAATTGGAAGATAGCTCGTATGTCCCGGGAATGCACTCCTCAATACGAGGTGGAACCATCGTTCTACCACCACCTGGACATGATAAGGAGGCTTTTTCTTTTTGAGGAACAGATTCAGATCTTTAAGCTATTGATGTTGTTGAGAAATTCGAAAGAAGAGAGGGAGATGATGTTGTAGCAAGAACAAATTCAGGAAAGGGTAAACTCAGGGAAGATGAAGAAGCTAGAGAGGTTTTGAGAAAGATTTGAGAAGTAAAGATTGTAAATATTAAGAAATTGACCTATTTATAGCAGTCACCTTAACGGTTTGGGAAAGCTAATGGCCGACCATGAGTCGCCTTCAATTAATGGCCTTGGGAACTATGCAAAAGAGACATTTCAATCACTTCAGCCATTAACGTCACGAGATTGACATCATGATCGGGGTATTAGAGCATAGAGGATCAAATCGTTTCTTATCATCTTACTCTAAGAAATGCGGGAACTATCTGTATACGGTCGAAATTAGGTATACTTGATTTCACGGGCTCGAGGGGTCGCCTCAAGCCCGAGTTGAGGATGGGTCAAGTTCGAGCCCGATTACAGAATATTAGGCTTAAAGATCGAAGTACTCAATGAGCACCGAAGCCGAGTGAGACCGACCCTGATATGATGCCATTATAAGTTTGTAACAGAAAGAGCAAGATTCCTGCAACATCCCCAAGATCATGGCATAAATTCCTAAATAGATTTGTACGAGTTAGTACGAATTCGTACTAGGCGGTTAGAAAGTTGTCCCAATAAGATATTCCTTACTATAAATAGAAATGTACCTTATTTAGGATTCCCCTATTATATAAAGAGGACCCCAATCATTTGTAACCATCATCAATCATTTTCAAAGAATATACATTCTTACTTTCTTGCTCAAATTTCATTAGAATTGTCCTTTAGTTTTGTTGTTCTTACTTTATTGTTCTTTCTCTACCTCGAGGCCGCCTTAGCTTGAGGCCGAGGCTGGCTTGTACACTAGCTTGATTTTATTTACTTCTTTCATTTATACATTATACTTCTTGGTTATTAATTAGTATTGAATTAAATCAAATATCTTTAAAACCATAAACAAGTTTAATTGTTACTTGCATTTTCGAGGTAAACACCCGAATTTGCATTTGGAGGCTTCTAGAAGATTTTGGCACTAATTAGCCAAAGGTGGCAATTCAAAGGTTTGGAGGGTTCATAAAACTATTGTTGTTGTTGATTCGTCTACAAAACTGGAATCTAACACCTTATGGTTGTTAAGAGAAGAATGTATTTCCATTGCGGAAGAGTGAATCTCGCTGTAAAAATAAAAAGTTGTTGCAACATAAGAAGTTGGAAACTATAAAATGAAGTGAACTTGGAGATGAAGACTGATGAAGAAAGTAATGTTGAAGCTATAGTTTGATGAACTACTCGCTCTTTTCCGACCCAAACTCCATCAAAGATACTACTCCTTTCACATAATGTTCAGAACTAGCGATTCAATGTCTTCTGAATGTTATCCCATATATAGTAGTGTCTGCTCAAAATTTTACATTCTTAGTAGTGGTCGACATGATTATGCTTTCAAATTCTTACTGAGTGCGAGAGTGTCAGCTCTAGTTTTGAGTGTTGTCTACATAATAATTGGATAACAATTAATCTTATAATGTAATTTTAAGGATACATGATTTCATCTAGTATCAGTTGACAATTGCAAAGAGTAATAATAGAAATGGACAATACTATAAAGCAAACCAGTGTCTGGATAGAGCCCTCGAGTTTGAATACCCTCGAGCTAGTTATGCAAGGACTGTGAAAATGCAACAAGCTGATAAATAAGAGAATGTAGATTAAAGAGAGAATATTGTATTTCTTTTATCTGTGTGAATGTAAGGTGTCTACAAGTGATGGGGAATCCTCTTTATATAGTAGAGGAATCCTAATTATAGTATAACTCTAATTATACAAGGAAATCACATGATTAGCTAATTAATCGCATTTGATTTGATCCGTTTCGAGATTCTTGTCATGATCTTAGATCAGTCACGAATATATCGCTTTCTCATTATTGTGCTTCGCTCGGAGTCTCCCTGTTTGACCTCGATCACTATCGACTTCGATCTCGGTTGGCACTTCGATTCTCGAACACAATACCTTGCCTTCGTTACTTTGATCCTCTCCAGTTCGAGGCTAACGCTCGAAACAATTCCCTGGTTTCGATTAAATAGCAAAATCGGGTAGGCCCGATTTTACTGTATACAAATAGTCTTTTTGTTTCTTGGAGTGTAATGAGAAGAAGCGAATTGAGCCTTCGATTTTGTGCCTCGAGCGATTATGATGCCACCCTCGTGACGTAAGTACTGAAGTGTCCCTTTGGTATAGTTTCCAAAATCATTAATGAGCATAAGTTGGTGGTTGGCCACCAGTGTATTTGAACCATCATGGCGATCATTATAAATAGGTCTTTACCATAATTTCTCAAATTTTACTTTCAAACTTCTCTTAATCTTCAAAGCGCTCTACTTTTTCCAAGTTTTTCAGTTTTGCAAATTCTTCAAATATCGTTGTCAAGCTTCTCTCAAAACAACAAATCTTATCTTCTTCTTTCTCTAAACCCATATAGAAATGGAAAAAATGTCAAGAAATGTTCCTCAAAAGGAAAAATCTTCTTCATCGAGGCCTCACGCCTTGAGGAGTGCGTTCTCGGGGGGAGGGGGGGTGATCTTTCTTCTGACTTCAAAGTCAAGCAAACTTCATCGGTCCCTGGCAGATGTCAGCCAATGTCGAGATATATATGCTCAATAACTGAGGGCGACCTCGAGCAAGTGAAGAAAGATTGCCACTGGGAAGATAAAGAGGTGGTGATTCCGACCCCCAAAGAATACATCACTACTCATGTAAAAGGGTTCCTGAGTATTTACACATTTCACGTTGGGCCCCGTCGATCCCGTCATCATTTAGTTTTGCCGTCAATACCAAATAATCCTAGGTCAGAGCCATCCTTCTTTTTGGTGGATCGTCATTCTGCTCCGATTCTTCGTGAGCAAGGTCGAAGGGATGCCTTTCACCCTTGACAATCTCATCAGAATATATAGCCCCCATCTCTGTCAAGGCGGGTTGATAAGGCTTCAACGTCGGGCTACCAAGGTGCTATTCTCGAGCATAGACAAGGACAATGATCAAGGATGGATGAGCCGGTTTGTTCAAGTGAGGACTTCCGACATAATTTCGGCTGAGAAGATGCCATTCCCCGAGGAATGGAACATGAAGCGTAAGTACAAAACCCACATATAACTTTTTTTTATTGTTTTGTTTCTTTAATCTTTTCTCATCGACATACTTTCCTATGATATAGCGGCTTCTTGGGTTCCTGGTGCAATATAAAACCTCGAGATTTGGGTTCGTAAACTATCCTCGACCTCTTCGTATGCTAAGCGCTCAAGGCGCAATTTAGCAAAGGGTCGATGGGAGGCCAAGAATCATGGTAAGCTTTTTTACATATATTTGATGATCATTTCTGAAATATTTCTTTTCGTATTTACTTGATTTCCTTTAATTTCAAATAGGTCTCAGAGACATTACCGTCATGAAACCCCCATCTGCGGAGGAGGAGGCCTCGAAGCCGGCGAAGGAGAAGAAGAGGAAAAGGGTCTTGCCCTCTAATACTACAAAGCCCAAGAATAGAAAGGCTCGCAGGCTGAAAAAGGACATCGCCGCCCTGCCTGCTGATGTTGCTCCGCATCTAAGGGAGGAAGAAGAGAAAGATGAAGATGATGACTTTGAGCTATTAGCTCGAACAAAGAGGGGCACCGAGGCCCCGAAGGCCGCTGAGCCAGTGATGATCGAAGAGGTACAGCCTTGGATCGAAGATATCTCAGAGTGTGGCCTGAGAAAATTCCTAGAGTCCTCAAAGTCTAAATATTCCTCCCGTCATGATGAGAAATTAATGATTTTCCTGATGAGGCCGGTTCTGTATCCCTTCGAAATGAAAAGAACGCCCCAAGTGACCTGCTTGGGAAAATATATATTGACGATTCGCCACCCCTTCCCACATTTTTCCGACGGGAAAATTCAGGAGGCCCAGGCCATGGAGACCCTTGATATGAGAATGACCCACGAAGGGGAGGACCTTTTTCATGGTTTCTTCATGGGAGTCGAAGATGCTTCCGATCTGGGTGATGCATCAAGTATCTTCGATGATGCTCATCGACTCCTGAGTTAGGTAAGCCTTAGCTCCCTTTATCAATATTACTTTTGCCTTTATTTTCTCTTGCCTAATTTCCTTTCTTTCTTTATAGGCCTTGACGTTTTATCGGGAAGCATTTTCTAAATCTCAGGCAGAGCTGAACCGGTGTGAGGCCGATCTTAAAAGGTTCACGGAGGATAGAGATGTCCTCAAACTTCTTTTTGGAAAAAAAGAAGAGGAGATCAAGGTCCTTCGAGTCGAGGCCACAAACTATAATGAGTAAACCGACCTTATTGAGCAGGTAATGAAAAATAATTTTAGAAGTACGATGTATCAGTTCGTGGATGATGACAAATACTTCGATCCTGCAGGTTCAGTAGAAGGCCGAGAAGATCGAACAGCTCCGTGAAGAGGCCAATATGATGAGGATAGAGGATTTGGGGTGGACACAAAACATGGATCGCCTTGCCTCAAAGAAAGAGACTACTCAAGCCCAACTGTCAACGTCAACTCCAAAGCATGAAGGAGGAAAGCTCAGCTCTAGCCAAGAAAATGGAGGAGCTCAAGGCTCGGTTAGTCATCGAACTAGCAAAATCAAAATTTGAGGTTGAGACGGATAAAGCCAATGTTGAGGCGATCGCAGTTATCGACCGATCTGATGCCGAGGCCACTCAAGATCGAGCAAAATAAATTTCCAATGCTACTCAAGCTCGAGCATTCTGTATTGCCGAGCATGCCTAATGCCAGTCTCGGAGAGAAACTCTCGAGAATATTTATGCTCGTGGTTTTGACCTTGCTTTCGAGATCGAGAGTGAGAAAAATCTTTAGGCTGAAGCTAAAGCGTTACTCTCTTCCGATCATGATGATTCTAGGAGCGTGAGTGGTTCCAAGGGCGGTGAAGATGAAGATGAGGCTCCCGGGGAGGATTAGGCACTTAGAATTTTTTCTTCTTTGAATTTTTGGTGTAGGATCCTAACCGATCCATGTAAATATTTTCATATATAAAAGATCTTTTTTCTCTTTTATTTGGCTTCATTTCAATTTCTACCCCGTACAAATTTCGTTTTGACCCGTCTTGAAAATTTTGATAAGTATGAGGTTTGGGCAATTCGATCGAAATTGGACTAGTGTAGTTTTTATGATCGAGTGAGTATTTACTCGAACTCGAAGTAGGACGACCCTTAGGTTTTAGTTGAGTGAGGATTTCTCAAACTCAAAAATGGCCCTTAGGCTCTTGAATTGGACCGATATGGCCTCAGAAGAGTGATTTTTTCCCTTTTCGACTTTAAAAAGTTTAATCATATAAAAATTTATTATGTCTTAGCAAGAGATAAATCTGTACCCATTAGGATTTTCGAGGGTTAGTATTATTGGAATCCTTTACTTTGTTATTCCTTAGAAAAAGCTTGTTCGGGAGTTCGAACAATTTGGTACCCCTTAAGGTTTTTTAGGGTTGATGTTATCGAAACACTTTGTAATTTTGCCGGGGTTAGCCTTTTTAACCGATTTTATGAAGATATTGGAAGGCCTACTATTATGGAATTCGGGTGTCTCCGAATAGTGTTAGTTTGGCCGTAGCCTTTAACTTGATATTTTCCCTTTGGGCTTGTTTTTCAATTACACTTCAAACTTGTTCGAAGCGTCAGTCCCCGAATGGGATGGTCGTGGCCCGTAAAGATGAGGGTTGACTTTTTAAGGTCTTATAAACTTGAATTTTAATATTTCGAACATGTGGATTTTGGATGGCATTTCCCGAGTACGGGGTTGATTGTTTGAGCTTTAGTTGCGATCGGTGCTTGAGCCAGTGTCCGCAAGACATAATAAGTATGAAATTGTAAAGTATAAATTTCACTAAGGCATGGAACATCAGGTAAGGAAAAAGTACTTCTTTCAATGGATCATTCATACGTACATGTTTTGTCATTAGGTCTTGAGTAATCTACATGGACACGGTTTATTTGACCGTTTGGCCCTTTACAAAATTTACCTATGGAGACCCTATTGACATGAAGTATTTTTCTTGAAAACGTAACATTCGAGGGTGATGCCTAGCATTATTCGATGTTGATTGTAAAGAATCCTCGGATACTGTTGAATCACTCTAAGTTAGCATCAACAATGGCTGCCTCATTAAAAACCTTGCCAGAAAACCCCATTTGGGATAAAAACCGGCCGAAGGAAAAAAAGTGCAATGCGTACTTTCATACTTAAGGACTTCATTTTTAGGGAGGACATCGATGTCTTCGATCGAACACCTGCAACAAGTTAATATAAAATACAAATGAAAAAGAAGAAGGTCATACCTTAGCAATAATATCGTTTGAGAAGTGATATGTTCCAATTATTTGGCAATTGTTCGCTTTTTATCGTGCCAAGTTTGTAAGATCTTTTTCCGATGATGTTGAGGACCTGATATGGTCCCCCCAGTGTGGACCGAGCATTCTCTCATTTGGGACTCGAGTGTTGATGGTGAATTTTTTCAGGACTAAGTCCCCCAATTTTGAAGTGTCGAAGGTTGGCTCTTCGATTGTAATATCTCTCGATTCGCTGTTTCTGGGCGGCCATTCGAAAAAGGGAGGCTTCCCATTTTTCGTCTAGCAATTAGAGGCTTATATTCATAGCCTCGTGATTTGGCTCCTCCGTTGTGTATCGAAACCTGATGCTAGGTTCCTCGACTTCGACCGGGATTAGTGCTTCGGCGCCATATACTAAGAAGAACAATATTGTCCCCCTACAAGATTTTAATGTTGTTCGATATGCTTGATAACTATGAACTGTACATGTTTTATACCCCTTCTTACCTGAGCTTTGTGCATAAATTGCTCTAGATTAGTCCNAAGAAAATATGGTGAGAAATGACCCAAAATCGGGTATTAAAAACCTTCTGCCCCAGCATTTTCCGCTTTTGCGGTCCAGCGGTCCCGCTTATGCGGACACACAGGCCACTTCTGCGGTCCTGATAACTATGAACTGTACATGTTTTATACCCCTTCTTACCTGAGCTTTGTGTATAAATTGCTCTAGATTAGTCCAGAATTACTTACAAGTTGCGCTTGATTGCAGGTTTGAGCGACTAGATGATAAATATCACAAATCGGCTCAAAAAGGAGTGAAATCTGTCAAGCGTCAAAAGATGATTGAAAGTGTGAAACGGGTGACCTACACGGACCGCACTGTTTTGATGTGCGGCCACGCAAGAAAGTTCTGAAAGCTGCCAAGTTCAAGCCTGACCTGCGCGGTCCGCACTGCTTTGCCACACGGCCGCGCAGGAAAGTTCAGAGAACCATCAAAAGTGAAGAAGATCCACGCAGACCGCATCCATTTCCATGTGGTCCGCACTGATGAGTGATCAGAGGCTCAACAATTCAAGGCAAAGTCCCACGCGGCCGCACATCAAAGCAGTGCGGTCCGCGTGGGTAAAAGTTCAGAGAGTCAACAATGGGACAAATTCTACTGTGCGGCCGCGCACCCTTTCCACCCGGTCCGCATGACTCAACCTATGCGGCCGCGTGGCATTTATATGCGGTCCGCATCTCCAAGTCCAGAAGCACAAATCTGAAGACCATTTGCCCTACGCGGCCGCATGTCATTTCTATGCGGTCCGCGCCAGACCCTCAGGGGTATTTTTGTCTGGTTTTTCCTGTGTCGTATAAATAGAATATTTTACTTTTTTAGGTGAAGTTGGGTAATCTGTTTTAGCAGCTGAGCATGAGACACTTCGTATTAGCCTACTTTAGGCAATTTTCTCTTGTAATTAACGTGGATTCAAGTAGATTAAGCTTGTAGTTAATGATTATGTTAATTTCTTCTAGTATTTCTTCTATTTCTACTTCTTCCATGTCTAGCTAAACCCATTAGCTAGGGTTGTGGCTCAACCCTAGTGTGGGTAATTAATGGGTGTTTTTGCTTAATGCTTGGATGATGTTGGGTGTTTGGTATTTGGGTTGATTGTATGTTTTCACTTAGATTTGGTGGTTGCAAACACTAAGTCTAGCTTAGTGGGTCTTCACTCTTCTTGAGAAAGAGAGTCTATGACCTCACAATTAACCCAACAAGGATTTGGGATGGACCCATGAGAATGGTAGTCCCAAGTAACGGGTTAAACCTCGAGAGAGTAACTACCCTACTTGAACCATTAGTTGCTTGGGCAAATTAGCCTACCTAATTGGTCTCGAGAGAGTCAATTGGGCAAAATCACTCTCTCTACCGAGAGGTGTGAGAGTGAGTGCTAAGTGCAACGGTTATCCATATTTCCCTCAATTATCATCCTTGCATTAGAATTCTATACCCGTTAATTAGTCACCTAGGCAAGTGCTACGACCCTAGTGCTTTTCTCTTATTGCATACAACTAGCATCATTACTTAGCATAATTTAGTTTACAACTGTAGTTGATAAATTTAGTTGTTAAACAAAAGAAAAACCAAAAATGATAGAAGATCAAATAGAAGCTAAAACGCACTTCTAGGCTTAGCAAATACTCAACTCCAATTTGAAGCTCTCTGTGGAAAAATCGACCCCGATACCACTATTGGGTTTTAAGTAATCGTACCCACTCTTTCTTAGGTTTGAGTTTGCACTGATCACTTTTTGTCGCCGTTGCCGGGGAGCTTACGATGTTGACTGTTTGTGTAGGTAGTTTTGTATTTTTCTTCTCTTTCCTTCTTTTTACTAACATTATTTATGTCGAACCAACAAGTACAAATGGCTTTAAACGGGAATGTCCCTCTTGACAACGTGGTCGCGGGGGAGGAGGTTGATGATGTTGAACAAGAGGAACACTAGGTACTACAAATACCATAGAGAGGTAGAAATGCTAATGCAAATCTTAATGATGCAATTCCAGACCCTCCTCCGCCTCCACCAAGAGTTTCTCCAAGGTTCCTTCCTAACCAAGGTTATGCAAGTGCCATAGTTCCTCCCTAAATCCGGGCGGGGAATTTTCAAATCACCAATGTTATGTTAACACTTCTCGAACAAAGAGGGTATTTTATGGGCGCCTCCGATCAAAATGCATACAAGCACTTGAAGGGGTTCGTAGATACTTGTTGGGGAAGTAAACAAACCAATGTGTCCGAAGATGCTTTGAGATTGAGGCTTTTCCCTTCTCTCTTCGGGGTAAAGCGCTCGATTGGTTGGAGAGGTTACCGAATCATTCAATCACTACATGGGATGAATTGGCGGACAAGTTCATTGCCAAGTTCTTTTCTCCAAGTCATATGGCGGCGCTCCGTGATGAGATTTTGGCCTTCAAGCATGAACCAATGGAGCCTTTGCATGAAATATGAGAGAGGTTTAGAACTATGGTCAAGGAGTGCCCAAATAATGATATGAATGATGTGATGATTCAAAAAACATTCTATAGAGGCATCACCACAACAAACCAATGCATTGTGAACCAATTGGCGGGTGGAAATTTTATGAAGCTTCCGTACAATGAAGCCTGTGAAGTGTTAGATGAAATGGCCGATACTTCTTCGGCATGGCAAAGTCGGGCAAACGTTCCTCAAGGTGATACTAATGTTATACATTTGCATAAAGAGTTGCATCCACGGCCAAGCCATTGCCGAACTTACAACAACAATGAACCAATTAGCGAAGGCACAATTGCAACAAGTTCAAAATCCTCGCCAAGTCAATGCTATGGAAGGAGTAAATATGATGAAAAGAAGGCAAAGAGGGCAACAACAACAAGATAATTGTGACAACTGTGATGATGGTAGTGGTTATTCAAATGAGTGCTATGATGAGCAAAGTGAGGATTGTCAATATGTCAACAACTACCAAGGAAATAGAGGATACTAAGGTAACCAACAATGGCGATCTCAAGGGAATTGGAATAATCAACAAGGAGGTGGAAATTGGAATAGGAATAACCAAAACAACAATTGGGGGAATCAAGGTAACAATAGTGGAAATTGGAGTGGAAACAACAACAATAATTGGGACAACAATAATGGTCAAGGGGGGTGGAACAACAATGGTGGTCAAGGTAATCGGGGGCAAGGCTTTCAAAGACCCCCGATGTTTCAACAACCAAACAACCCGCCACCGTATCAATCTCAAGGGTCCAGTTCTTCGGGCAGTGAATTTGGGAGAACAGAGGTTATGTTTGAACAAATGATGAAGAAGACTCAAGACTTGAATGCGCAATTGGCTTCACATAACACTTCCATCCGCAACTTGGAAGTGCAACTTGGACAAATTTCACAATCTTTAAATACTCGCCCAAAGGGTGCACTGCCTAGTGACACGGTAGTAAATCCTAAGGGTGGGCACAACAACAATGTGATGGTGGTGACCACACGGAGTGGACGAGGTGGTGATGTGCATGCCTCAAGAGAAAATCAAGCCATGGTGGAGGAAGATGAGTTGCCTAATGATTATATGCCTACGGGGGTTGATGATGTTATGGAACCAAGTGCAAGAAATGAAGTGAGAATTGACATTCAAGA